>CAKAJI010000245.1:0-67388 GCA_916610255.1 Lasioglossum lativentre | reverse complement strand
AATATAACGTAATATGCAGTGTATCATGGAAAATACCTTATAATATATAGTAGTTTACCATTGAAAATACCTTATATTATAACGTAATATGCAGTGTAACATTGAAAATACCTTATAATATAACGTAATATGCAGTGTATCATTGAAAACACCTTATAATATATCGTAATATGCAGTGTATCATTGAAATGTACCTTATAATATATCGTGATATGCAGTGCATCATTGAAAATACCTTATGATATAACGTAATATGCAGTGTATCATTGAAAATACCTTATAATATATAGTAGTTTACCATTGAAAATACCTTACAATATAACGTAATATGCAGTGTATCATTGAAAATACCGTATAATATATCGTAATATGCAGGGTATCATTGAAAATACCTTATGATATAACGTAGTATGCAGTGTATCATTGAAAATACCTTATAATATATAGTAGTTTACCATTAAAAATACCTTACAATATAACGTAATATGCAGTGTATCATTGAAAATACCTTATAATATAACGTAATATGCAGTGTATCATTGAAAATACCTAATGATATAACGTAATATGCAGTGTATCACTGAAAATACCTTATAATATATCGTAATATGCAGTGTATCATTGAAAATACCTTATGATATAACGTAATATGCAGTGTATCATGGAAAATACCTTATAATATAACGTAATATGCAGTGTATCATTGAAAATACCTTATAATATATAGTAGTTTACCATTGAAAATACCTTATAATATATAGTAGTTTACCATTGAAAATACCTTACAATATAACGTAATATGCAGTGTATCACTGAAAATACCTTATAATATATCGTAATATGCAGTGTATCAATGAAAATACCTTATGATATAACGTAATATGCAGTGTAACATTGAAAATACCTAATGATATAACGTAATATGCAGTGTATCACTGAAAATACCTTATAATATATCGTAATATGCAGTGTATCATTGAAAATACCTTATGATATAACGTAATATGCAGTGTATCATGGAAAATACCTTATAATATAACGTAATATGCAGTGTATCATTGAAAATACCTTATAATATATAGTAGTTTACCATTGAAAATACCTTATAATATATAGTAGTTTACCATTGAAAATACCTTACAATATAACGTAATATGCAGTGTATCACTGAAAATACCTTATAATATATCGTAATATGCAGTGTATCAATGAAAATACCTTATGATATAACGTAATATGCAGTGTAACATTGAAAATACCTAATGATATAACGTAATATGCAGTGTATCACTGAAAATACCTTATAATATAACGTAATATGCAGTGTATCATTGAAAATACCTTATGATATAACGTAATATGCAGTGTATCATTGAAAATACCTTATAATATATAGTAGTTTACCATTGAAAATACCTTACAATATAACGTAATATGCAGTGTATCACTGAAAATACCTTATAATATATCGTAATATGCAGTGTATCATTGAAAATACCTTATGATATATAGTAGTTTACCATTGAAAATACCTTATAATATAACGTAATATGCAGTGTATCATGGAAAATACCTTATAATATATAGTAGTTTACCATTGAAAATACCTTATAATATAACGTAATATGCAGTGTATCACTGAAAATACCTTATAATATAACGTAATATGCAGTGTATCATTGAAAATACCTTATAATATATAGTAGTTTACCATTGAAAATACCTTATATTATAACGTAATATGTAGTGTAACATTGAAAATACCTTATAATATAAAGTAATATGCAGTGTATCATTGAAAATACCTTATAATATATCGTAATATGCAGTGTATCATTGAAATGTACCTTATAATATATCGTGATATATCCTATATATTATAAGGTATTTTCAATGATACCAGGTATCATTGAAAATACCTTATAATATATAGTAGTTTACCATTGAAAATACCTTATAATATATAGTAGTTTACCATTGAAAATACCTTACAATATAACGTAATATGCAGTGTATCACTGACTATACCTTATAATATATCGTAATATGCAGTGTATCAATGAAAATACCTTATGATATAACGTAATATGCAGTGTAACATTGAAAATACCTAATGATATAACGTAATATGCAGTGTATCACTGAAAATACCTTATAATATATCGTAATATGCAGTGTATCATGGAAAATACCTTATATTATAACGTAATATGCAGTGTATCATTGAAAATACCTTATAATATTTAGTAGTTTACCATTGAAAATACCTTATAATATAACGTAATATGCAGTGTATCATTGAAAATGCCGTATAATATATCGTAATATGCAGGGTAACATTGAAAATACCTTATAAAATAACGTAATATGCAGTGTATCATTGAAAATACCTTATAATATAACGTAATATGCAGTGTATCATTGAAAATACCATATAATATATAGTAATATGCAGTGTATCATGGAAAATACCTTATATTATAACGTAATATGCAGTGTATCATTGAAAATACCTTATAATATTTAGTAGTTTACCATTGAAAATACCTTATAATATAACGTAATATGCAGTGTATCATTGAAAATGCCGTATAATATATCGTAATATGCAGGGTAACATTGAAAATACCTTATAAAATAACGTAATATGCAGTGTATCATTGAAAATACATTATAAAATAATGTTATATACAGTGTATCATTGAAAATACTTTATAATATAATAAATATGATATAAAGTAATATGCAGTGTATCATTGAAAATACCTTATAATATATCGTAATATGCAGTGTATCATTGAAAATACCTTATAATATAACGTAATATGTAGTGTATCATGGAAAATACCTTATAATATAACGTAATATGCAGTGTATCATTGAAAATACCTTATTATATATCGTAATATGCAGTGTATCATTGAAAATACCTTATAATATATAGTAGTTTACCATTGAAAATTTCTTATAATCTAACGTATATGCAGTGTATCATTGAAAATACCTTATAATGTATCGTAATGTGCAGTGTATCATTGAAAATACCTTATAATATATCGTAATATGCAGTGTATCATGGAAAATACCTTATAATATAACGTAATATGCAGTGTATCATGGAAAATACCTTATAATATAACGTAATATGCAGTGTATCATTGAAAATACCTTATGATATAACGTAATATGCAGTGTATCATTGAAAATACCTTATAATATATAGTAGTTTACCATTGAAAATACCTTACAATATAACGTAATATGCAGTGTATCACTGAAAATACCTTATAATATATCGTAATATGCAGTGTATCATTGAAAATACCTTATGATATATAGTAGTTTACCATTGAAAATACCTTATAATATAACGTAATATGCAGTGTATCATGGAAAATACCTTATAATATATAGTAGTTTACCATTGAAAATACCTTATAATATAACGTAATATGCAGTGTATCACTGAAAATACCTTATAATATAACGTAATATGCAGTGTATCATTGAAAATACCTTATAATATATAGTAGTTTACCATTGAAAATACCTTATATTATAACGTAATATGTAGTGTAACATTGAAAATACCTTATAATATAAAGTAATATGCAGTGTATCATTGAAAATACCTTATAATATATCGTAATATGCAGTGTATCATTGAAATGTACCTTATAATATATCGTGATATATCCTATATATTATAAGGTATTTTCAATGATACCAGGTATCATTGAAAATACCTTATAATATATAGTAGTTTACCATTGAAAATACCTTATAATATATAGTAGTTTACCATTGAAAATACCTTATAATATATAGTAGTTTACCATTGAAAATACCTTACAATATAACGTAATATGCAGTGTATCACTGACTATACCTTATAATATATCGTAATATGCAGTGTATCAATGAAAATACCTTATGATATAACGTAATATGCAGTGTAACATTGAAAATACCTAATGATATAACGTAATATGCAGTGTATCACTGAAAATACCTTATAATATATCGTAATATGCAGTGTATCATTGAAAATACCTTATGATATAACGTAATATGCAGTGTATCATGGAAAGTACCTTATAATATAACGTAATATGCAGTGTATCATTGAAAATACCTTATAATATATAGTAGTTTACCATTGAAAATACCTTATAATATATAGTAGTTTACCATTGAAAATACCTTACAATATAACGTAATATGCAGTGTATCACTGAAAATACCTTATAATATATCGTAATATGCAGTGTATCATTGAAAATACCTTATAATATAACGTAATATGCAGTGTATCACTGAAAATACCTCATAATTTATCGTAATATGCAGTGTATCATTGAAAATACCTTATAATATATAGTAGTTTACCATTGAAAATACCTTACAATATAACGTAATATGCAGTGTATCACTGAAAATACCTTACAATATAACGTAATATGCAGTGTATCACTGAAAATACCTTATAATATATCGTAATATGCAGTGTATCATTGAAAATACCTTATGATATAACGTAATATGCAGTGTAACATTGAAAATACCTTATAATATAACGTAATATGCAGTGTATCATTGAAAATACCTTAAAATATAACGTAATATGCAGTGTATCATGGAAAATACCTTATAATATAACGTAATATGCAGTGTATCATTGAAAATACCCCTATAATATAACATAATATGCAGTGTATCATTGAAAATACCTTATAATATAACATAATATGCGGTGTATCATTGAAAATACCTTATAATATAACGTAATATGCAGTGTATCATTGAAAATACCATATAATATATAGTAATATGCAGTGTATCATTGAAAATACCTTATAATATATCGTAATATGCAGTGTATCATTGAAAATACCTAATGATATAACGTATTATGCAGTGTATCATTGAAAATACCTTATAATATAACGTAATATGCAATGTATCATGGAAAATACCTTATATTATAACGTAATATGCAGTGTATCATTGAAAATACCTTATAATATTTAGTAGTTTACCATTGAAAATACCTTATAATATAACGTAATATGCAGTGTATCATTGAAAATGCCGTATAATATATCGTAATATGCAGGGTAACATTGAAAATACCTTATAAAATAACGTAATATGCAGTGTATCATTGAAAATACATTATAAAATAATGTTATATACAGTGTATCATTGAAAATACTTTATAATATAATAAATATGATATAAAGTAATATGCAGTGTATCATTGAAAATACCTTATAATATATCGTAATATGCAGTGTATCATTGAAAATACCTTATAATATAACGTAATATGTAGTGTATCATGGAAAATACCTTATAATATAACGTAATATGCAGTGTATCATTGAAAATACCTTATTATATATCGTAATATGCAGTGTATCATTGAAAATACCTTATAATATATAGTAGTTTACCATTGAAAATTTCTTATAATCTAACGTATATGCAGTGTATCATTGAAAATACCTTATAATGTATCGTAATGTGCAGTGTATCATTGAAAATACCTTATAATATATCGTAATATGCAGTGTATCATGGAAAATACCTTATAATATAACGTAATATGCAGTGTATCATGGAAAATACCTTATAATATAACGTAATATGCAGTGTATCATTGAAAATACCTTATGATATAACGTAATATGCAGTGTATCATTGAAAATACCTTATAATATATAGTAGTTTACCATTGAAAATACCTTACAATATAACGTAATATGCAGTGTATCACTGAAAATACCTTATAATATATCGTAATATGCAGTGTATCATTGAAAATACCTTATGATATATAGTAGTTTACCATTGAAAATACCTTATAATATAACGTAATATGCAGTGTATCATGGAAAATACCTTATAATATATAGTAGTTTACCATTGAAAATACCTTATAATATAACGTAATATGCAGTGTATCACTGAAAATACCTTATAATATAACGTAATATGCAGTGTATCATTGAAAATACCTTATAATATATAGTAGTTTACCATTGAAAATACCTTATATTATAACGTAATATGTAGTGTAACATTGAAAATACCTTATAATATAAAGTAATATGCAGTGTATCATTGAAAATACCTTATAATATATCGTAATATGCAGTGTATCATTGAAATGTACCTTATAATATATCGTGATATATCCTATATATTATAAGGTATTTTCAATGATACCAGGTATCATTGAAAATACCTTATAATATATAGTAGTTTACCATTGAAAATACCTTATAATATATAGTAGTTTACCATTGAAAATACCTTACAATATAACGTAATATGCAGTGTATCACTGACTATACCTTATAATATATCGTAATATGCAGTGTATCAATGAAAATACCTTATGATATAACGTAATATGCAGTGTAACATTGAAAATACCTAATGATATAACGTAATATGCAGTGTATCACTGAAAATACCTTATAATATATCGAAATATGCAGTGTATCATTGAAAATACCTTATGATATAACGTAATATGCAGTGTATCATGGAAAGTACCTTATAATATAACGTAATATGCAGTGTATCATTGAAAATACCTTATAATATATAGTAGTTTACCATTGAAAATACCTTATAATATATAGTAGTTTACCATTGAAAATACCTTACAATATAACGTAATATGCAGTGTATCACTGAAAATACCTTATAATATATCGTAATATGCAGTGTATCATTGAAAATACCTTATGATATATAGTAGTTTACCATTGAAAATACCTTATAATATATAGTAGTTTACCATTGAAAATACCTTATAATATTTAGTAGTTTACCATTGAAAATACCTTACAATATAACGTAATATGCAGTGTATCATGGAAAATACCTTCTAATATATAGTAGTTTACCATTGAAAATACCTTATAATATAACGTAATATGCAGTGTATCACTGAAAATACCTTATAATATAACGTAATATGCAGTGTATCATTGAAAATACCTTATAATATAACGTAATATGCAGTGTATCATGGAAAATACCTTATAATATATAGTAGTTTACCATTGAAAATACCTTATATTATAACGTAATATGCAGTGTAACATTGAAAATACCTTATAATATAACGTAATATGCAGTGTATCATTGAAAACACCTTATAATATATCGTAATATGCAGTGTATCATTGAAATGTACCTTATAATATATCGTGATATGCAGTGCATCATTGAAAATACCTTATGATATAACGTAATATGCAGTGTATCATTGAAAATACCTTATAATATATAGTAGTTTACCATTGAAAATACCTTACAATATAACGTAATATGCAGTGTATCACTGAAAATACCTTATAATATATCGTAATATGCAGTGTATCATTGAAAATACCTTATGATATAACGTAGTATGCAGTGTATCATTGAAAATACCTTATAATATATAGTAGTTTACCATTAAAAATACCTTACAATATAACGTAATATGCAGTGTATCATTGAAAATACCTTATAATATAACGTAATATGCAGTGTATCATTGAAAATACCTAATGATATAACGTAATATGCAGTGTATCACTGAAAATACCTTATAATATATCGTAATATGCAGTGTATCATTGAAAATACCTTATGATATAACGTAATATGCAGTGTATCATGGAAAATACCTTATAATATAACGTAATATGCAGTGTATCATTGAAAATACCTTATAATATATAGTAGTTTACCATTGAAAATACCTTATAATATATAGTAGTTTACCATTGAAAATACCTTACAATATAACGTAATATGCAGTGTATCACTGAAAATACCTTATAATATATCGTAATATGCAGTGTATCAATGAAAATACCTTATGATATAACGTAATATGCAGTGTAACATTGAAAATACCTAATGATATAACGTAATATGCAGTGTATCACTGAAAATACCTTATAATATATCGTAATATGCAGTGTATCATTGAAAATACCTTATGATATAACGTAATATGCAGTGTATCATGGAAAATACCTTATAATATAACGTAATATGCAGTGTATCATTGAAAATACCTTATAATATATAGTAGTTTACCATTGAAAATACCTTATAATATATAGTAGTTTACCATTGAAAATACCTTCCAATATAACGTAATATGCAGTGTATCACTGAAAATACCTTATAATATATCGTAATATGCAGTGTATCATTGAAAATACCTTATGATATATAGTAGTTTACCATTGAAAATACCTTATAATATATAGTAGTTTACCATTGAAAATACCTTATAATATTTAGTAGTTTACCATTGAAAATACCTTACAATATAACGTAATATGCAGTGTATCATGGAAAATACCTTGTAATATATAGTAGTTTACCATTGAAAATACCTTATAATATAACGTAATATGCAGTGTATCACTGAAAATACCTTATAATATAACGTAATATGCAGTGTATCATTGAAAATACCTTATAATATAACGTAATATGCAGTGTATCATGGAAAATACCTTATAATATATAGTAGTTTACCATTGAAAATACCTTATAATATAACGTAATATGCAGTGTATCACTGAAAATACCTTATAATATAACGTAATATGCAGTGTATCATTGAAAATACCTTATAATATAACGTAATATGCAGTGTATCATGGAAAATACCTTATAATATAACGTAATATGCAGTGTATCATTGAAAATACCTTATAATATATAGTAGTTTACCATTGAAAATACCTTATATTATAACGTAATATGCAGTGTAACATTGAAAATACCTTATAATATAACGTAATATGCAGTGTATCATTGAAAATACCTTATAATATATCGTAATATGCAGTGTATCATTGAAAATACCTTATAATATATCGTGATATGTAGTGTATCATTGAAAATACCTTATGATATAACGTAATATGCAGTGTAACATTGAAAATACCTTATAATATAACGTAATATGCAGTGTATCATTGAAAATACCTTATAATATAACGTAATATGCAGTGTATCATGGAAAATACCTTATAATATAACGTAATATGCAGTGTATCATGGAAAATACCTTATAATATAACGTAATATGCAGTGTATCATTGAAAATACCCCTATAATATAACATAATATGCAGTGTATCATTGAAATTACCTTATGATATATAGTAGTTTACCATTGAAAATACCTTATAATATATAGTAGTTTACCATTGAAAATACCTTATAATATTTAGTAGTTTACCATTGAAAATACCTTACAATATAACGTAATATGCAGTGTATCATTGAAAATACCTTATAATATATCGTAATATGCAGTGTATCATTGAAAATACCTTATAATATATAGTAGTTTACCATTGAAAATACCTTACAATATAACGTAATATGCAGTGTATCACTGAAAATACCTTATAATATATCGTAATATGCAGTGTATCACTGAAAATACCTTATGATATAACGTAGTATGCAGTGTATCATTGAAAATACCTTATAATATATAGTAGTTTACCATTAAAAATACCTTACAATATAACGTAATATGCAGTGTATCATTGAAAATACCTTATAATATAACGTAATATGCAGTGTATCATTGAAAATACCTAATGATATAACGTAATATGCAGTGTATCACTGAAAATACCTTATAATATATCGTAATATGCAGTGTATCATTGAAAATACCTTATGATATAACGTAATATGCAGTGTATCATGGAAAATACCTTATAATATAACGTAATATGCAGTGTATCATTGAAAATACCTTATAATATATAGTAGTTTACCATTGAAAATACCTTATAATATATAGTAGTTTACCATTGAAAATACCTTACAATATAACGTAATATGCAGTGTATCACTGACAATACCTTATAATATATCGTAATATGCAGTGTATCAATGAAAATACCTTATGATATAACGTAATATGCAGTGTAACATTGAAAATACCTAATGATATAACGTAATATGCAGTGTATCACTGAAAATACCTTATAATATATCGTAATATGCAGTGTATCATTGAAAATACCTTATGATATAACGTAATATGCAGTGTATCATGGAAAATACCTTATAATATAACGTAATATGCAGTGTATCATTGAAAATACCTTATAATATATAGTAGTTTACCATTGAAAATACCTTATAATATATAGTAGTTTAAGATTGAAAATACCTTCCAATATAACGTAATATGCAGTGTATCACTGAAAATACCTTATAATATATCGTAATATGCAGTGTATCATTGAAAATACCTTATGATATATAGTAGTTTACCATTGAAAATACCTTATAATATATAGTAGTTTACCATTGAAAATACCTTATAATATTTAGTAGTTTACCATTGAAAATACCTTACAATATAACGTAATATGCAGTGTATCATGGAAAATACCTTGTAATATATAGTAGTTTACCATTGAAAATACCTTATAATATAACGTAATATGCAGTGTATCACTGAAAATACCTTATAATATAACGTAATATGCAGTGTATCATTGAAAATACCTTATAATATAACGTAATATGCAGTGTATCATGGAAAATACCTTATAATATATAGTAGTTTACCATTGAAAATACCTTATAATATAACGTAATATGCAGTGTATCACTGAAAATACCTTATAATATAACGTAATATGCAGTGTATCATTGAAAATACCTTATAATATAACGTAATATGCAGTGTATCATGGAAAATACCTTATAATATAACGTAATATGCAGTGTATCATTGAAAATACCTTATAATATATAGTAGTTTACCATTGAAAATACCTTATATTATAACGTAATATGCAGTGTAACATTGAAAATACCTTATAATATAACGTAATATGCAGTGTATCATTGAAAATACCTTATAATATATCGTAATATGCAGTGTATCATTGAAAATACCTTATAATATATCGTGATATGTAGTGTATCATTGAAAATACCTTATGATATAACGTAATATGCAGTGTAACATTGAAAATACCTTATAATATAACGTAATATGCAGTGTATCATTGAAAATACCTTATAATATAACGTAATATGCAGTGTATCATGGAAAATACCTTATAATATAACGTAATATGCAGTGTATCATGGAAAATACCTTATAATATAACGTAATATGCAGTGTATCATTGAAAATACCCCTATAATATAACATAATATGCAGTGTATCATTGAAATTACCTTATGATATATAGTAGTTTACCATTGAAAATACCTTATAATATATAGTAGTTTACCATTGAAAATACCTTATAATATTTAGTAGTTTACCATTGAAAATACCTTACAATATAACGTAATATGCAGTGTATCATTGAAAATACCTTATAATATATAGTAGTTTACCATTGAAAATACCTTATATTATAACATAATATGCAGTGTAACATTGAAAATACCTTATAATATATCGTGATATGTAGTGTATCATTGAAAATACCTTATGATATAACGTAATATGCAGTGTAACATTGAAAATACCTTATAATATAACGTAATATGCAGTGTATCATTGAAAATACCTTATAATATAACGTAATATGCAGTGTATCATGGAAAATACCTTATAATATAACGTAATATGCAGTGTATCATGGAAAATACCTTATAATATAACGTAATATGCAGTGTATCATTGAAAATACCCCTATAATATAACATAATATGCAGTGTATCATTGAAATTACCTTATGATATATAGTAGTTTACCATTGAAAATACCTTATAATATATAGTAGTTTACCATTGAAAATACCTTATAATATTTAGTAGTTTACCATTGAAAATACCTTACAATATAACGTAATATGCAGTGTATCATTGAAAATACCTTATAATATATAGTAGTTTACCATTGAAAATACCTTATATTATAACATAATATGCAGTGTAACATTGAAAATACCTTATAATATAACGTAATATGCAGTGTATCATTGAAAATACCTTATAATATATCGTAATATGCAGTGTATCATTGAAAATACCTTATAATATAACATAATATGCAGTGTATCATTGAAAATACCTTATAATATAACGTAATATGCAGTGTATCATTGAAAATACCATATAATATATAGTAATATGCAGTGTATCATTGAAAATACCTTATAATATATCGTAATACGCAGTGTATCATTAAAAATACCTAATGATATAACGTAATATGCAGTGTATCATTGAAAATACCTTATAATATAACGTAATATGCAATGTATCATGGAAAATACCTTATATTATAACGTAATATGCAGTGTATCATTGAAAATACCTTATAATATTTAGTAGTTTACCATTGAAAATACCTTATAATATAACGTAATATGCAGTGTATCATTGAAAATGCCGTATAATATATCGTAATATGCAGGGTATCATTGAAAATACCTTATGATATAACGTAATATGCAGTGTATCATTGAAAATACCTTATAATATATAGTAGTTTACCATTGAAAATACCTTATAATATATAGTAGCTTACCATTGAAAATACCTTATAATATAACGTAATATGCAGTGTATCATTGAAAATGCCTTATAATATAATGTAATACGCAGTGTATCATTGAAAATACCTTATAATGTATCGTAATGTGCAGTGTATCATTGAAAATACCTTATAATATAACGTAATACGCAGTGTATCATTGAAAATACCGTATATTATAACGTAATATGCAGTGTATCTTTGAAAATACCTCATAATATATCGTAATTTGTAGTGTATCCTCGAAAATATCTTATAATATATCGTAATTTGTAGTGTATCATTGAAAACACCTTATAATATAACGTAATATGCAGTGTATCATTGAAAATACCTTATAATATATCGTAATATGCAGTGTGTCATTGAAAATACCTTATAATATAACGTAATATGCAGTGAAACATTGAAAATACCTTATGATATAACGTAATATGCAGTGTAACATTGAAAATACCTTATGATATAACGTAATATGCAGTGTAACATTGAAAATACCTTATAAAATAACGTAATATGCAGTGTATCATTGAAAATACATTATAAAATAATGTTATCTACAGTGTATCATTGAAAATACTTTATAATATAATAAATATGATATAAAGTAATATGCAGTGTATCATTGAAAATACCTTATAATATATCGTAATATGCAGTGTATCATTGAAAATACCTTATAATATAACGTAATATGCAGTGTATCATGGAAAATACCTTATAATATAACGTAATATGCAGTGTATCATTGAAAATACCTTATTATATATCGTAATATGCAGTGTATCATTGAAAATACCCTATAATATATAGTAGTTTACCATTGAAAATTTCTTATAATCTAACGTATATGCAGTGTATCATTGAAAATACCTTATAATGTATCGTAATGTGCAGTGTATCATTGAAAATACCTTATAATATATCGTAATATGCAGTGTATCATGGAAAATACGTTATAATATAACGTAATATGCAGTGTATCATGGAAAATACCTTATAATATAACGTAATATGCAGTGTATCATTGAAAATACCTTATGATATAACGTAATATGCAGTGTATCATTGAAAATACCTTATAATATATAGTAGTTTACCATTGAAAATACCTTACAATATAACGTAATATGCAGTGTATCACTGAAAATACCTTATAATATATCGTAATATGCAGTGTATCATTGAAAATACCTTATGATATATAGTAGTTTACCATTGAAAATACCTTATAATATATAGTAGTTTACCATTGAAAATACCTTATAATATTTAGTAGTTTACCATTGAAAATACCTTACAATATAACGTAATATGCAGTGTATCATGGAAAATACCTTATAATATATAGTAGTTTACCATTGAAAATACCTTATAATATAACGTAATATGCAGTGTATCACTGAAAATACCTTATAATATAACGTAATATGCAGTGTATCATTGAAAATACCTTATAATATATAGTAGTTTACCATTGAAAATACCTTATATTATAACGTAATATTTAGTGTAACATTGAAAATACCTTATAATATAACGTAATATGCAGTGTATCATTGAAAATACCTTATAATATATCGTAATATGCAGTGTATCATTGAAATGTACCTTATAGTATATCGTGATATGCAGTGCATCATTGAAAATACCTTATGATATAACGTAAAATGCAGTGTATCATTGAAAATACCTTATAATATAACGTAATATGCAGTGTATCACTGAAAATATCTCATAATTTATCGTAATATGCAGTGTATCATTGAAAATACCTTATAATATATAGTAGTTTACCATTAAAAATACCTTATAATATAACGTAATATGCAGTGTATCATTGAAAATACCTTATAATATAACGTAATATGCAGTGTATCATTGAAAATACCTTATAATATATAGTAGTTTACCATTGAAAATACCTTATATTATAACGTAATATGCAGTGTAACATTGAAAATACCTTATAATATAACGTAATATGCAGTGTATCATTGAAAATACCTTATAATATATCGTAATATGCAGTGTATCATTGAAATGTACCTTATAATATATCGTGATATGCAGTGCATCATTGAAAATACCTTATGATATAACGTAATATGCAGTGTATCATTGAAAATACCTTATAATATATAGTAGTTTACCATTGAAAATACCTTACAATATAACGTAATATGCAGTGTATCACTGAAAATACCTTATAATATATCGTAATATGCAGTGTATCATTGAAAATACCTTATGATATAACGTAATATGCAGTGTAACATTGAAAATACCTTATAATATAACGTAATATGCAGTGTATCATTGAAAATACCTTGTAATATAACGTAATATGCAGTGTATCATTCAAAATACCTTATAATATAACGTAATATGCAGTGTACCATGGAAAATACCTTATAATATAAAGTAATATGCAGTGTATCATTGAAAATACCCCTATAATATAACATAATATGTAGTGTAACATTGAAAATACCTTATAATATAACGTAATATGCAGTGTATCATTGAAAATACCTTATAATATATCGTAATATGCAGTGTATCATTGAAATGTACCTTATAATATATCGTGATATGCAGTGCATCATTGAAAATACCTTATGATATAACGTTATATGCAGTGTATCATTGAAAATACCTTATAATATAACGTAATATGCAGTGTATCACTGAAAATATCTCATAATTTATCGTAATATGCAGTGTATCATTGAAAATACCTTATAATATATAGTAGTTTACCATTAAAAATACCTTATAATATAACGTAATATGCAGTGTATCATTGAAAATACCTTATAATATAACGTAATATGCAGTGTATCATTGAAAATACCTTATAATATATCGTAATATGCAGTGTATCATTGAAATGTACCTTATAATATATCGTGATATGCAGTGCATCATTGAAAATACCTTATGATATAACGTAATATGCAGTGTATCATTGAAAATACCTTATAATATAACGTAATATGCAGTGTATCACTGAAAATATCTCATAATTTATCGTAATATGCAGTGTATCATTGAAAATACCTTATAATATATAGTAGTTTACCATTAAAAATACCTTATAATATAACGTAATATGCAGTGTATCATTGAAAATACCTTATAATATAACGTAATATGCAGTGTATCATTGAAAATACCTTATAATATATAGTAGTTTACCATTGAAAATACCTTATATTATAACGTAATATGCAGTGTAACATTGAAAATACCTTATAATATAACGTAATATGCAGTGTATCATTGAAAATACCTTATAATATATCGTAATATGCAGTGTATCATTGAAATGTACCTTATAATATATCGTGATATGCAGTGCATCATTGAAAATACCTTATGATATAACGTAATATGCAGTGTATCATTGAAAATACCTTATAATATAACGTAATATGCAGTGTATCATGGAAAATACCTTATAATATAACGTAATATGCAGTGTATCATTGAAAATACCTTATAATATAACGTAATATGCAGTGTATCATTGAAAATACCTTATAATATAACGTAATATGCAGTGTATCATGGAAAATACCTTATAATATAACGTAATATGCAGTGTATCATTGAAAATACCTTATAATATATAGTAGTTTACCATTGAAAATACCTTACAATATAACGTAATATGCAGTGTATCACTGAAAATACCTTATAATATATCGTAATATGCAGTGTATCATTGAAAATACCTTATGATATAACGTAATATGCAGTGTAACATTGAAAATACCTTATAATATAACGTAATATGCAGTGTATCATTGAAAATACCTTGTAATATAACGTAATATGCAGTGTATCATTCAAAATACCTTATAATATAACGTAATATGCAGTGTATCATGGAAAATACCTTATAATATAACGTAATATGCAGTGTATCATTGAAAATACCCCTATAATATAACGTAATATGCAGTGTATCATTGAAAATGCCGTAATAATATATCGTAATATGCAGGGTATCATTGAAAATACCTTATGATATAACGTAATATGCAGTGTATCATTGAAAATACCTTATAATATATAGTAGTTTACCATTGAAAATACCTTATAATATATAGTAGTTTACCATTGAAAATACCTTATAATATAACGTAATATGCAGTGTATCATTGAAAATGCCTTATAATATAATGTAATACGCAGTGTATCATTGAAAATACCTTATAATGTATCGTAATGTGCAGTGTATCATTGAAAATACCTTATAATATAACGTAATACGCAGTGTATCATTGAAAATACCTTATATTATAACGTAATATGCAGTGTATCTTTGAAAATACCTCATAATATATCGTAATTTGTAGTGTATCCTCGAAAATACCTTATAATATATCGTAATTTGTAGTGTATCATTGAAAACACCTTATAATATAACGTAATATGCAGTGTATCATTGAAAATACCTTATAATATATCGTAATATGCAGTGTGTCATTGAAAATACCTTATAATATAACGTAATATGCAGTGAAACATTGAAAATACCTTATGATATAACGTAATATGCAGTGTAACATTCAAAATACCTTATGATATAACGTAATATGCAGTGTAACATTGAAAATACCTTATAAAATAACGTAATATGCAGTGTATCATTGAAAATACATTATAAAATAATGTTATATACAGTGTATCATTGAAAATACTTTATAATATAATAAATATGATATAAAGTAATATGCAGTGTATCATTGAAAATACCTTATAATATATCGTAATATGCAGTGTATCATTGAAAATAGATTATAATATAACGTAATATGCAGTGTATCATGGAAAATACCTTATAATATAACGTAATATGCAGTGTATCATTGAAAATACCTTATTATATATCGTAATATGCAGTGTATCATTGAAAATACCTTATAATATATTGTAGTTTACCATTGAAAATTTCTTATAATCTAACGTATATGCAGTGTATCATTGAAAATACCTTATAATGTATCGTAATTTGCAGTGTATCATTGAAAATACCTTATAATATATCGTAATATGCAGTGTATCATGGAAAATACCTTATAATATAACGTAATATGCAGTGTATCATGGAAAATACCTTATAATATAACGTAATATGCAGTGTATCATTGAAAATACCTTATGATATAACGTAATATGCAGTGTATCATTGAAAATACCTTATAATATATAGTAGTTTACCATTGAAAATACCTTACAATATAACGTAATATGCAGTGTATCACTGAAAATACCTTATAATATATCGTAATATGCAGTGTATCATTGAAAATACCTTATGATATATAGTAGTTTACCATTGAAAATACCTTATAATATATAGTAGTTTACCATTGAAAATACCTTATAATATTTAGTAGTTTACCATTGAAAATACCTTATATTATAACGTAATATGCAGTGTAACATTGAAAATACCTTATAATATAACGTAATATGCAGTGTATCATTGAAAATACCTTATAATATATCGTAATATGCAGTGTATCATTGAAATGTACCTTATAATATATCGTAATATGCAGTGTATCATTGAAAATACCTTATAATATATAGTAGTTTACCATTAAAAATACCTTATAATATAACGTAATATGCAGTGTATCATTGAAAATACCTTATAATATAACGTAATATGCAGTGTATCATGGAAAATACCTTATAATATAACGTAATATGCAGTGTATCATTGAAAATACCTTATAATATATAGTAGTTTACCATTGAAAATACCTGACAATATAACGTAATATGCAGTGTATCACTGAAAATACCTTATAATATATCGTAATATGCAGTGTATCATTGAAAATACCTTATGATATAACGTAATATGCAGTGTAACATTGAAAATACCTTATAATATAACGTAATATGCAGTGTATCATTGAAAATACCTTATAAAATAACGTAATATGCAGTGTATCATGGAAAATACCTTATAATATAACGTAATATGCAGTGTATCATTGAAAATACCCCTATAATATAACATAATATGCAGTGTATCATTGAAAATACCTTATAATATAACATAATATGCAGTGTATCATTGAAAATACCTTATAATATAACGTAATATGCAGTGTATCATTGAAAATACCATATAATATATAGTAATATGCAGTGTATCATTGAAAATACCTTATAATATATCGTAATATGCAGTGTATCATTGAAAATACGTAATGATATAACGTAATATGCAGTGTATCATTGAAAATACCTTATAATATAACGTAATACGCAGTGTATCATTGAAAATACCTTATATTATAACGTAATATGCAGTGTATCATGGAAAATACCTTATAATATAACGTAATATGCAGTGTATCATTGAAAATACCCCTATAATATAACATAATATGCAGTGTATCATTGAAAATACCTTATAATATGACATAATATGCAGTGTATCATTGAAAATACCTTATAATAAAACGTAATATGCAGTGTATCTTTGAAAATACCTCATAATATATCGTAATTTGTAGTGTATCCTCGAAAATACCTTATAATATATCGTAATTTGTAGTGTATCATTGAAAACACCTTATAATATAACGTAATATGCAGTGTATCATTGAAAATACCTTATAATATATCGTAATATGCAGTGTGTCATTGAAAATACCTTATAATATAACGTAATATGCAGTGAAACATTGAAAATACCTTATGATATAACGTAATATGCAGTGAAACATTGAAAATACCTTATGATATAACGTAATATGCAGTGTAACATTCAAAATACCTTATGATATAACGTAATATGCAGTGTAACATTGAAAATACCTAATGATATAACGTAATATGCAGTGTATCATTGAAAATACCTTATAATATAACGTAATACGCAGTGTATCATTGAAAATACCTTATATTATAACGTAATATGCAGTGTATCTTTGAAAATACCTCATAATATATCGTAATTTGTAGTGTATCCTCGAAAATACCTTATAATATATCGTAATTTGTAGTGTATCATTGAAAAAACCTTATAATATAACGTAATATGCAGTGTATCATTGAAAATACCTTATAATATATCGTAATATGCAGTGTGTCATTGAAAATACCTTATAATATAACGTAATATGCAGTGAAACATTGAAAATACCTTATGATATAACGTAATATGCAGTGTAACATTCAAAATACCTTATGATATAACGTAATATGCAGTGTATCATTGAAAATACCTTATAATATATCGTAATATGCAGTGTATCATTGAAATGTACCTTATAATATATCGTAATATGCAGTGTATCATTGAAAATACCTTATAATATATAGTAGTTTACCATTAAAAATACCTTATAATATAACGTAATATGCAGTGTATCATGGAAAATACCTTATAATATAACGTAATATGCAGTGTATCATTGAAAATACCTTATAATATATAGTAGTTTACCATTGAAAATACCTTACAATATAACGTAATATGCAGTGTATCACTGAAAATACCTTATAATATATCGTAATATGCAGTGTATCATTGAAAATACCTTATGATATAACGTAATATGCAGTGTAACATTGAAAATACCTTATAATATAACGTAATATGCAGTGTATCATTGAAAATACCTTATAAAATAACGTAATATGCAGTGTATCATGGAAAATACCTTATAATATAACGTAATATGCAGTGTATCATTGAAAATACCCCTATAATATAACATAATATGCAGTGTATCATTGAAAATACCTTATAATATAACATAATATGCAGTGTATCATTGAAAATACCTTATAATATAACGTAATATGCAGTGTATCATTGAAAATACCATATAATATATAGTAATATGCAGTGTATCATTGAAAATACCTTATAATATATCGTAATATGCAGTGTATCATTGAAAATACCTAATGATATAACGTAATATGCAGTGTATCATTGAAAATACCTTATAATATAACGTAATACGCAGTGTATCATTGAAAATACCTTATATTATAACGTAATATGCAGTGTATCTTTGAAAATACCTCATAATATATCGTAATTTGTAGTGTATCCTCGAAAATACCTTATAATATATCGTAATTTGTAGTGTATCATTGAAAACACCTTATAATATAACGTAATATGCAGTGTATCATTGAAAATACCTTATAATATATCGTAATATGCAGTGTGTCATTGAAAATACCTTATAATATAACGTAATATGCAGTGAAACATTGAAAATACCTTATGATATAACGTAATATGCAGTGTATCATTGAAAATACCTTATGATATAACGTAATATGCAGTGTAACATTGAAAATACCTTATAAAATAACGTAATATGCAGTGTATCATTGAAAATACATTATAAAATAATGTTATGTACAGTGTATCATTGAAAATACTTTATAATATAATAAATATGATATAAAGTAATATGCAGTGTATCATTGAAAATACCTTATAATATATCGTAATATGCAGTGTATCATTGAAAATAGATTATAATATAACGTAATATGCAGTGTATCATTGAAAATACCTTATAATATAACGTAATATGCAGTGTATCATTGAAAATACCTTATTATATATCGTAATATGCAGTGTATCATTGAAAATACCTTATAATATATAGTAGTTTACCATTGAAAATTTCTTATAATCTAACGTATATGCAGCGTATCATTGAAAATACCTTATAATGTATCGTAATGTGCAGTGTATCATTGAAAATACCTTATAATATATCGTAATATGCAGTGTATCATGGAAAATACCTTATAATATAACGTAATATGCAGTGTATCATGGAAAATACCTTATAATATAACGTAATATGCAGTGTATCATTGAAAATACCTTATGATATAACGTAATATGCAGTGTATCATTGAAAATACCTTATAATATATAGTAGTTTACCATTGAAAATACCTTACAATATAACGTAATATGCAGTGTATCACTGAAAATACCTTATAATATATCGTAATATGCAGTGTATCATTGAAAATACCTTATGATATATAGTAGTTTACCATTGAAAATACCTTATAATATATAGTAGTTTACCATTGAAAATACCTTATAATATTTAGTAGTTTACCATTGAAAATACCTTACAATATAACGTAATATGCAGTGTATCATGGAAAATACCTTATAATATATAGTAGTTTACCATTGAAAATACCTTATAATATAACGTAATATGCAGTGTATCACTGAAAATACCTTATAATATAAAGTAATATGCAGTGTATCATTGAAAATACCTTATAATATATAGTAGTTTACCATTGAAAATACCTTATATTATAACGTACTATGCAGTGTAACATTGAAAATACCTTATAATATAACGTAATATGCAGTGTATCATTGAAAATACCTTATAATATATCGTAATATGCAGTGTATCATTGAAAATACCTTATAATATATCGTGATATGCAGTGTATCATTGAAAATACCTTATAATATATAGTAGTTTACCATTGAAAATACCTTACAATATAACGTAATATGCAGTGTATCACTGAAAATACCTTATAATATATCGTAATATGCAGTGTATCATTGAAAATACCTTATGATATATAGTAGTTTACCATTGAAAATACCTTATAATATAACGTAATATGCAGTGTATCACTGAAAATACCTTATAATATAACGTAATATGCAGTGTATCATGGAAAATACCTTATAATATAACGTAATATGCAGTGTATCATTGAAAATACCTTATTATATATCGTAATATGCAGTGTATCATTGAAAATACCTTATAATATATAGTAGTTTACCATTGAAAATTTCTTATAATCTAACGTATATGCAGTGTATCATTGAAAATACCTTATAATGTATCGTAATGTGCAGTGTATCATTGAAAATACCTTATAATATATCGTAATATGCAGTGTATCATGGAAAATACCTTATAATATAACGTAATATGCAGTGTATCATGGAAAATACCTTATAATATAACGTAATATGCAGTGTATCATTGAAAATACCTTATGATATAACGTAATATGCAGTGTATCATTGAAAATACCTTATAATATATAGTAGTTTACCATTGAAAATACCTTACAATATAACGTAATATGCAGTGTATCACTGAAAATACCTTATAATATAACGTAATATGCAGTGTATCATTGAAAATACCTTATAAAATAACGTAATATGCAGTGTATCATGGAAAATACCTTATAATATAACGTAATATGCAGTGTATCATTGAAAATACCCCTATAATATAACATAATATGCAGTGTATCATTGAAAATACCTTATAATATAACATAATATGCAGTGTATCATTGAAAATACCTTATAATATAACGTAATATGCAGTGTATCATTGAAAATACCATATAATATATAGTAATATGCAGTGTATCATTGAAAATACCATATAATATATAGTAATATGCAGTGTATCATTGAAAATACCTTATGATATAACGTAATATGCAGTGTAACATTGAAAATACCTTATAATATAACGTAATATGCAGTGTATCATTGAAAATACCTTATAATATAACGTAATATGCAGTGTATCATGGAAAATACCTTATATTATAACGTAATATGCAGTGTATCTTTGAAAATACCTCATAATATATCGTAATTTGTAGTGTATCCTCGAAAATACCTTATAATATATCGTAATTTGTAGTGTATCATTGAAAACACCTTATAATATAACGTAATATGCAGTGTATCATTGAAAATACCTTATAATATATCGTAATATGCAGTGTGTCATTGAAAATACCTTATAATATAACGTAATATGCAGTGAAACATTGAAAATACCTTATGATATAACGTAATATGCAGTGTAACATTGAAAATACCTTATGATATAACGTAATATGCAGTGTAACATTGAAAATACCTTATAAAATAACGTAATATGCAGTGTATCATTGAAAATACATTATAAAATAATGTTATATACAGTGTATCATTGAAAATACTTTATAATATAATAAATATGATATAAAGTAATATGCAGTGTATCATTGAAAATACCTTATAATATATCGTAATATGCAGTGTATCATTGAAAATAGATTATAATATAACGTAATATGCAGTGTATCATGGAAAATACCTTATAATATAACGTAATATGCAGTGTATCATTGAAAATACCTTATTATATATCGTAATATGCAGTGTATCATTGAAAATACCTTATAATATATAGTAGTTTACCATTGAAAATTTCTTATAATCTAACGTATATGCAGTGTATCATTGAAAATACCTTATAATGTATCGTAATGTGCAGTGTATCATTGAAAATACCTTATAATATATCGTAATATGCAGTGTATCATGGAAAATACCTTATAATATAACGTAATATGCAGTGTATCATGGAAAATACCTTATAATATAACGTAATATGCAGTGTATCATTGAAAATACCTTATGATATAACGTAATATGCAGTGTATCATTGAAAATACCTTATAATATATAGTAGTTTACCATTGAAAATACCTTACAATATAACGTAATATGCAGTGTATCACTGAAAATACCTTATAATATAACGTAATATGCAGTGTATCATTGAAAATACCTTATAAAATAACGTAATATGCAGTGTATCATGGAAAATACCTTATAATATAACGTAATATGCAGTGTATCATTGAAAATACCCCTATAATATAACATAATATGCAGTGTATCATTGAAAATACCTTATAATATAACATAATATGCAGTGTATCATTGAAAATACCTTATAATATAACGTAATATGCAGTGTATCATTGAAAATACCATATAATATATAGTAATATGCAGTGTATCATTGAAAATACCATATAATATATAGTAATATGCAGTGTATCATTGAAAATACCTTATAATATATAGTAGTTTACCATTGAAAATACCTTATAATATAACGTAATATGCAGTGTATCATTGAAAATACCTTATAATATATCGTAATATGCAGTGTATCATTGAAAATACCTAATGATATAACGTAATATGCAGTGTATCATTGAAAATACCTTATAATATAACGTAATATGCAGTGTATCACTGAAAATACCTCATAATTTATCGTAATATGCAGTGTATCATTGAAAATACCTTATAATATATAGTAGTTTACCATTAAAAATACCTTATAATATAACGTAATATGCAGTGTATCATTGAAAATACCTTATAATATAACGTAATATGCAGTGTATCATGGAAAATACCTTATAATATAACGTAATATGCAGTGTATCATTGAAAATACCTTATAATATATAGTAGTTTACCATTGAAAATACCTTACAATATAACGTAATATGCAGTGTATCACTGAAAATACCTTATAATATATCGTAATATGCAGTGTATCATTGAAAATACCTTATGATATATAGTAGTTTACCATTGAAAATACCTTATAATATATAGTAGTTTACCATTGAAAATACCTTATAATATTTAGTAGTTTACCATTGAAAATACCTTACAATATAACGTAATATGCAGTGTATCATGGAAAATACCTTATAATATATAGTAGTTTACCATTGAAAATACCTTATAATATAACGTAATATGCAGTGTATCACTGAAAATACCTTATAATATAAAGTAATATGCAGTGTATCATTGAAAATACCTTATAATATATAGTAGTTTACCATTGAAAATACCTTATATTATAACGTAATATGCAGTGTAACATTGAAAATACCTTATAATATAACGTAATATGCAGTGTATCATTGAAAATACCTAATGATATAACGTAATATGCAGTGTATCATTGAAAATACTTTATAATATAACGTAATATGCAATGTATCATGGAAAATACCTTATATTATAACGTAATATGCAGTGTATCACTGAAAATACCTTATAATATAACGTAATATGCAGTGTATCATTGAAAATACCTTATAATATATAGTAGTTTACCATTGAAAATACCTTATATTATAACGTACTATGCAGTGTAACATTGAAAATACCTTATAATATAACGTAATATGCAGTGTATCATTGAAAATACCTTATAATATATCGTAATATGCAGTGTATCATTGAAAATACCTTATAATATATCGTGATATGCAGTGTATCATTGAAAATACCTTATAATATATAGTAGTTTACCATTGAAAATACCTTACAATATAACGTAATATGCAGTGTATCACTGAAAATACCTTATAATATATCGTAATATGCAGTGTATCATTGAAAATACCTTATGATATATAGTAGTTTACCATTGAAAATACCTTATTATATAACGTAATATGCAGTGTATCACTGAAAATACCTTATAATATAACGTAATATGCAGTGTATCATGGAAAATACCTTATAATATAACGTAATATGCAGTGTATCATTGAAAATACCTTATTATATATCGTAATATGCAGTGTATCATTGAAAATACCTTATAATATATAGTAGTTTACCATTGAAAATTTCTTATAATCTAACGTATATGCAGTGTATCATTGAAAATACCTTATAATATATCGTAATGTGCAGTGTATCATTGAAAATACCTTATAATATATCGTAATATGCAGTGTATCATGGAAAATACCTTATAATATAACGTAATATGCAGTGTATCATGGAAAATACCTTATAATATAACGTAATATGCAGTGTATCATTGAAAATACCTTATGATATAACGTAATATGCAGTGTATCATTGAAAATACCTTATAATATATAGTAGTTTACCATTGAAAATACCTTACAATATAACGTAATATGCAGTGTATCACTGAAAATACCTTATAATATAACGTAATATGCAGTGTATCATTGAAAATACCCCTATAATATAACATAATATGCAGTGTATCATTGAAAATACCTTATAATATAACATAATATGCAGTGTATCATTGAAAATACCTTATAATATAACGTAATATGCAGTGTATCATTGAAAATACCATATAATATATAGTAATATGCAGTGTATCATTGAAAATACCTTATAATATATCGTAATATGCAGTGTATCATTGAAAATACCTAATGATATAACGTAATATGCAGTGTATCATTGAAAATACCTTATAATATAACGTAATACGCAGTGTATCATTGAAAATACCTTATAATATAACGTAATATGCAGTGTAACATTGAAAATACCTTATGATATAACGTAATATGCAGTGTAACATTGAAAATACCTTATAAAATAACGTAATATGCAGTGTATCATTGAAAATACATTATAAAATAATGTTATATACAGTGTATCATTGAAAATACTTTATAATATAATAAATATGATATAAAGTAATATGCAGTGTATCATTGAAAATACCTTATAATATATCGTAATATGCAGTGTATCATTGAAAATAGATTATAATATAACGTAATATGCAGTGTATCATGGAAAATACCTTATAATATAACGTAATATGCAGTGTATCATTGAAAATACCTTATTATATATCGTAATATGCAGTGTATCATTGAAAATACCTTATAATATATAGTAGTTTACCATTGAAAATTTCTTATAATCTAACGTATATGCAGCGTATCATTGAAAATACCTTATAATGTATCGTAATGTGCAGTGTATCATTGAAAATACCTTATAATATATCGTAATATGCAGTGTATCATGGAAAATACCTTATGATATAACGTAATATGCAGTGTAACATTGAAAATACCTTATAATATAACGTAATATGCAGTGTATCATTGAAAATACCTTATAATATAACGTAATATGCAGTGTATCATGGAAAATACCTTATAATATAACGTAATATGCAGTGTATCATTGAAAATACCCCTATAATATAACATAATATGCAGTGTATCATTGAAAATACCTTATAATATAACATAATATGCAGTGTATCATTGAAAATACCTTATAATATAACGTAATATGCAGTGTATCATTGAAAATACCATATAATATATAGTAATATGCAGTGTATCATTGAAAATACCTTATGATATAACGTAATATGCAGTGTAACATTGAAAATACCTTATAATATAACGTAATATGCAGTGTATCATTGAAAATACCTTATAATATAACGTAATATGCAGTGTATCATGGAAAATACCTTATAATATAACGTAATATGCAGTGTATCATTGAAAATACCCCTATAATATAACATAATATGCAGTGTATCATTGAAAATACCTTATAATATAACATAATATGCAGTGTATCATTGAAAATACCTTATAATATAACGTAATATGCAGTGTATCATTGAAAATACCATATAATATATAGTAATATGCAGTGTATCATTGAAAATACCTTATAATATATCGTAATATGCAGTGTATCATTGAAAATACCTAATGATATAACGTAATATGCAGTGTATCATTGAAAATACCTTATAATATAACGTAATATGCAATGTATCATGGAAAATACCTTATATTATAACGTAATATGCAGTGTATCATTGAAAATACCTTATAATATAACGTAATATGCAGTGTATCATTGAAAATACCTTATAATATATAGTAGTTTACCATTGAAAATACCTTATATTATAACGTAATATGCAGTGTAACATTGAAAATACCTTATAATATAACGTAATATGCAGTGTATCATTGAAAATACCTTATAATATATCGTAATATGCAGTGTATCATTGAAAATACCTTATAATATATCGTGATATGCAGTGTATCATTGAAAATACCTTATAATATATAGTAGTTTACCATTGAAAATACCTTACAATATAACGTAATATGCAGTGTATCACTGAAAATACCTTATAATATATCGTAATATGCAGTGTATCATTGAAAATACCTTATGATATATAGTAGTTTACCATTGAAAATACCTTATAATATATAGTAGTTTACCATTGAAAATACCTTATAATATTTAGTAGTTTACCATTGAAAATACCTTACAATATAAAATACCTTATAATATAACGTAATATGCAGTGTATCATTGAAAATACCTTATAATATAACGTAATATGCAGTGTATCATTGAAAATACCTTATAATATAACGTAATATGCAGTGTATCATTGAAAATACCATATAATATATAGTAATATGCAGTGTATCATTGAAAATACCTTATAATATATCGTAATATGCAGTGTATCATTGAAAATACCTTATGATATAACGTAATATGCAGTGTAACATTGAAAATACCTTATAATATAACGTAATATGCAGTGTATCATTGAAAATACCTTATAATATAACGTAATATGCAGTGTATCATGGAAAATACCTTATAATATAACGTAATATGCAGTGTATCATTGAAAATACCCCTATAATATAACATAATATGCAGTGTATCATTGAAAATACCTTATAATATAACATAATATGCAGTGTATCATTGAAAATACCTTATAATATAACGTAATATGCAGTGTATCATTGAAAATACCATATAATATATAGTAATATGCAGTGTATCATTGAAAATACCTTATGATATAACGTAATATGCAGTGTAACATTGAAAATACCTTATAATATAACGTAATATGCAGTGTATCATTGAAAATACCTTAAAATATAACGTAATATGCAGTGTATCATGGAAAATACCTTATAATATAACGTAATATGCAGTGTATCATTGAAAATACCCCTATAATATAACATAATATGCAGTGTATCATTGAAAATACCTTATAATATAACATAATATGCAGTGTATCATTGAAAATACCTTATAATATAACGTAATATGCAGTGTATCATTGAAAATACCATATAATATATAGTAATATGCAGTGTATCATTGAAAATACCTTATAATATATCGTAATATGCAGTGTATCATTGAAAATACCTAATGATATAACGTAATATGCAGTGTATCATTGAAAATACCTTATAATATAACGTAATATGCAATGTATCATGGAAAATACCTTATATTATAACGTAATATGCAGTGTATCACTGAAAATACCTTATAATATAACGTAATATGCAGTGTATCATTGAAAATACCTTATAATATATAGTAGTTTACCATTGAAAATACCTTATATTATAACGTAATATGCAGTGTAACATTGAAAATACCTTATAATATAACGTAATATGCAGTGTATCATTGAAAATACCTTATAATATATCGTAATATGCAGTGTATCATTGAAAATACCTTATAATATATCGTGATATGCAGTGTATCATTGAAAATACCTTATAATATATAGTAGTTTACCATTGAAAATACCTTACAATATAACGTAATATGCAGTGTATCACTGAAAATACCTTATAATATATCGTAATATGCAGTGTATCATTGAAAATACCTTATGATATATAGTAGTTTACCATTGAAAATACCTTATAATATATAGTAGTTTACCATTGAAAATACCTTATAATATTTAGTAGTTTACCATTGAAAATACCTTACAATATAAAATACCTTATAATATAACGTAATATGCAGTGTATCATTGAAAATACCTTATAATATATAGTAGTTTACCATTGAAAATACCTTATATTATAACGTAATATGCAGTGTAACATTGAAAATACCTTATAATATAACGTAATATGCAGTGTATCATTGAAAATACCTTATAATATATCGTAATATGCAGTGTATCATTGAAATGTACCTTATAATATATCGTGATATGCAGTGCATCATTGAAAATACCTTATAATATATAGTAGTTTACCATTGAAAATACCTTACAATATAACGTAATATGCAGTGTATCATTGAAAATACCTTATAATATAACGTAATATGCAGTGTATCACTGAAAATACCTCATAATTTATCGTAATATGCAGTGTATCATTGAAAATACCTTATAATATATAGTAGTTTACCATTGAAAATACCTTACAATATAACGTAATATGCAGTGTATCACTGAAAATTCCTTATAATATAACGTAATATGCAGTGTATCATTGAAAATACCTTATAATATAACGTAATATGCAGTGTATCATGGAAAATACCTTATGATATAACGTAATATGCAGTGTAACATTGAAAATACCTTATAATATAACGTAATATGCAGTGTATCATTGAAAATACCTTATAATATATCGTAATATGCAGTGTATCATTGAAATGTACCTTATAATATATCGTGATATGCAGTGCATCATTGAAAATACCTTATAATATATAGTAGTTTACCATTGAAAATACCTTACAATATAACGTAATATGCAGTGTATCATTGAAAATACCTTATAATATAACGTAATATGCAGTGTATCACTGAAAATACCTCATAATTTATCGTAATATGCAGTGTATCATTGAAAATACCTTATAATATATAGTAGTTTACCATTAAAAATACCTTATAATATAACGTAATATGCAGTGTATCATTGAAAATACCTTATAATATAACGTAATATGCAGTGTATCATGGAAAATACCTTATAATATAACGTAATATGCAGTGTATCATTGAAAATACCTTATAATATATAGTAGTTTACCATTGAAAATACCTTACAATATAACGTAATATGCAGTGTATCACTGAAAATACCTTATAATATATCGTAATATGCAGTGTATCATTGAAAATACCTTATGATATAACGTAATATGCAGTGTAACATTGAAAATACCTTATAATATAACGTAATATGCAGTGTATCATTGAAAATACCTTATAATATAACATAATATGCAGTGTATCATGGAAAATACCTTATAATATAACGTAATATGCAGTGTATCATTGAAAATACCCCTATAATATAACATAATATGCAGTGTATCATTGAAAATACCTTATAATATAACATAATATGCAGTGTATCATTGAAAATACCTTATCATATAACGTAATATGCAGTGTAACATTGAAAATACCTTATAATATAACGTAATATGCATTGTATCATTGAAAATACCTTATAATGTATCGTAATGTGCAGTGTATCATTGAAAATACCTTATAATATAACGTAATATGCAGTGTATCATTGAAAATACCTTATAATATAACATAATATGCAGTGTATCATTGAAAATACCTTATAATATAACATAATATGCAGTGTATCATTGAAAATACCTTATGATATATAGTAGTTTACCATTGAAAATACCTTATTATATAACGTAATATGCAGTGTATCACTGAAAATACCTTATAATATAACGTAATATGCAGTGTATCATGGAAAATACCTTATAATATAACGTAATATGCAGTGTATCATTGAAAATACCTTATTATATATCGTAATATGCAGTGTATCATTGAAAATACCTTATAATATATAGTAGTTTACCATTGAAAATTTCTTATAATCTAACGTATATGCAGTGTATCATTGAAAATACCTTATAATGTATCGTAATGTGCAGTGTATCATTGAAAATACCTTATAATATATCGTAATATGCAGTGTATCATGGAAAATACCTTATAATATAACGTAATATGCAGTGTATCATGGAAAATACCTTATAATATAACGTAATATGCAGTGTATCATTGAAAATACCTTATGATATAACGTAATATGCAGTGTATCATTGAAAATACCTTATAATATATAGTAGTTTACCATTGAAAATACCTTACAATATAACGTAATATGCAGTGTATCACTGAAAATACCTTATAATATAACGTAATATGCAGTGTATCATTGAAAATACCCCTATAATATAACATAATATGCAGTGTATCATTGAAAATACCTTATAATATAACATAATATGCAGTGTATCATTGAAAATACCTTATAATATAACGTAATATGCAGTGTATCATTGAAAATACCATATAATATATAGTAATATGCAGTGTATCATTGAAAATACCTTATAATATATCGTAATATGCAGTGTATCATTGAAAATACCTAATGATATAACGTAATATGCAGTGTATCATTGAAAATACCTTATAATATAACGTAATATGCAGTGTATCATTGAAAATACCTTATATTATAACATAATATGCAGTGTAACATTGAAAATACCTTATGATATAACGTAATATGCAGTGTAACATTGAAAATACCTTATAAAATAACGTAATATGCAGTGTATCATTGAAAATACATTATAAAATAATGTTATATACAGTGTATCATTGAAAATACTTTATAATATAATAAATATGATATAAAGTAATATGCAGTGTATCATTGAAAATACCTTATAATATATCGTAATATGCAGTGTATCATTGAAAATAGATTATAATATAACGTAATATGAAGTGTATCATTGAAAATACCTTATAATATAACGTAATATGCAGTGTATCATTGAAAATACCTTATTATATATCGTAATATGCAGTGTATCATTGAAAATACCTTATAATATATAGTAGTTTACCATTGAAAATTTCTTATAATCTAACGTATATGCAGCGTATCATTGAAAATACCTTATAATGTATCGTAATGTGCAGTGTATCATTGAAAATACCTTATAATATATCGTAATATGCAGTGTATCATGGAAAATACCTTATGATATAACGTAATATGCAGTGTAACATTGAAAATACCTTATAATATAACGTAATATGCAGTGTATCATTGAAAATACCTTATAATATAACGTAATATGCAGTGTATCATGGAAAATACCTTATAATATAACGTAATATGCAGTGTATCATTGAAAATACCCCTATAATATAACATAATATGCAGTGTATCATTGAAAATACCTTATAATATAACATAATATGCAGTGTATCATTGAAAATACCTTATAATATAACGTAATATGCAGTGTATCATTGAAAATACCATATAATATATAGTAATATGCAGTGTATCATTGAAAATACCTTATGATATAACGTAATATGCAGTGTAACATTGAAAATACCTTATAATATAACGTAATATGCAGTGTATCATTGAAAATACCTTATAATATAACGTAATATGCAGTGTATCATGGAAAATACCTTATAATATAACGTAATATGCAGTGTATCATTGAAAATACCCCTATAATATAACATAATATGCAGTGTATCATTGAAAATACCTTATAATATAACATAATATGCAGTGTATCATTGAAAATACCTTATAATATAACGTAATATGCAGTGTATCATTGAAAATACCATATAATATATAGTAATATGCAGTGTATCATTGAAAATACCTTATAATATATCGTAATATGCAGTGTATCATTGAAAATACCTAATGATATAACGTAATATGCAGTGTATCATTGAAAATACCTTATAATATAACGTAATATGCAATGTATCATGGAAAATACCTTATATTATAACGTAATATGCAGTGTATCACTGAAAATACCTTATAATATAACGTAATATGCAGTGTATCATTGAAAATACCTTATAATATATAGTAGTTTACCATTGAAAATACCTTATATTATAACGTAATATGCAGTGTAACATTGAAAATACCTTATAATATAACGTAATATGCAGTGTATCATTGAAAATACCTTATAATATATCGTAATATGCAGTGTATCATTGAAAATACCTTATAATATATCGTGATATGCAGTGTATCATTGAAAATACCTTATAATATATAGTAGTTTACCATTGAAAATACCTTACAATATAACGTAATATGCAGTGTATCATTGAAAATACCTTATAATATATCGTAATATGCAGTGTATCATTGAAAATACCTTATGATATATAGTAGTTTACCATTGAAAATACCTTATAATATATAGTAGTTTACCATTGAAAATACCTTATAATATTTAGTAGTTTACCATTGAAAATACCTTACAATATAAAATACCTTATAATATAACGTAATATGCAGTGTATCATTGAAAATACCTTATAATATAACGTAATATGCAGTGTATCATTGAAAATACCTTATAATATAACGTAATATGCAGTGTATCATTGAAAATACCATATAATATATAGTAATATGCAGTGTATCATTGAAAATACCTTATAATATATCGTAATATGCAGTGTATCATGGAAAATACCTTATGATATAACGTAATATGCAGTGTAACATTGAAAATACCTTATAATATAACGTAATATGCAGTGTATCATTGAAAATACCTTATAATATAACGTAATATGCAGTGTATCATGGAAAATACCTTATAATATAACGTAATATGCAGTGTATCATTGAAAATACCCCTATAATATAACATAATATGCAGTGTATCATTGAAAATACCTTATAATATAACATAATATGCAGTGTATCATTGAAAATACCTTATAATATAACGTAATATGCAGTGTATCATTGAAAATACCATATAATATATAGTAATATGCAGTGTATCATTGAAAATACCTTATGATATAACGTAATATGCAGTGTAACATTGAAAATACCTTATAATATAACGTAATATGCAGTGTATCATTGAAAATACCTTATAATATAACGTAATATGCAGTGTATCATGGAAAATACCTTATAATATAACGTAATATGCAGTGTATCATTGAAAATACCCCTATAATATAACATAATATGCAGTGTATCATTGAAAATACCTTATAATATAACATAATATGCAGTGTATCATTGAAAATACCTTATAATATAACGTAATATGCAGTGTATCATTGAAAATACCATATAATATATAGTAATATGCAGTGTATCATTGAAAATACCTTATAATATATCGTAATATGCAGTGTATCATTGAAAATACCTAATGATATAACGTAATATGCAGTGTATCATTGAAAATACCTTATAATATAACGTAATATGCAATGTATCATGGAAAATACCTTATATTATAACGTAATATGCAGTGTATCACTGAAAATACCTTATAATATAACGTAATATGCAGTGTATCATTGAAAATACCTTATAATATATAGTAGTTTACCATTGAAAATACCTTATATTATAACGTAATATGCAGTGTAACATTGAAAATACCTTATAATATAACGTAATATGCAGTGTATCATTGAAAATACCTTATAATATATCGTAATATGCAGTGTATCATTGAAAATACCTTATAATATATCGTGATATGCAGTGTATCATTGAAAATACCTTATAATATATAGTAGTTTACCATTGAAAATACCTTACAATATAACGTAATATGCAGTGTATCACTGAAAATACCTTATAATATATCGTAATATGCAGTGTATCATTGAAAATACCTTATGATATATAGTAGTTTACCATTGAAAATACCTTATAATATATAGTAGTTTACCATTGAAAATACCTTATAATATTTAGTAGTTTACCATTGAAAATACCTTACAATATAAAATACCTTATAATATAACGTAATATGCAGTGTATCATTGAAAATACCTTATAATATATAGTAGTTTACCATTGAAAATACCTTATATTATAACGTAATATGCAGTGTAACATTGAAAATACCTTATAATATAACGTAATATGCAGTGTATCATTGAAAATACCTTATAATATATCGTAATATGCAGTGTATCATTGAAATGTACCTTATAATATATCGTGATATGCAGTGCATCATTGAAAATACCTTATAATATATAGTAGTTTACCATTGAAAATACCTTATGATATAACGTAATATGCAGTGTATCATTGAAAATACCTTATAATATAACGTAATATGCAGTGTATCACTGAAAATACCTCATAATTTATCGTAATATGCAGTGTATCATTGAAAATACCTTATAATATATAGTAGTTTACCATTGAAAATACCTTACAATATAACGTAATATGCAGTGTATCACTGAAAATTCCTTATAATATAACGTAATATGCAGTGTATCATTGAAAATACCTTATAATATAACGTAATATGCAGTGTATCATGGAAAATACCTTATGATATAACGTAATATGCAGTGTAACATTGAAAATACCTTATAATATAACGTAATATGCAGTGTATCATTGAAAATACCTTATAATATATCGTAATATGCAGTGTATCATTGAAATGTACCTTATAATATATCGTGATATGCAGTGCATCATTGAAAATACCTTATAATATATAGTAGTTTACCATTGAAAATACCTTACAATATAACGTAATATGCAGTGTATCATTGAAAATACCTTATAATATAACGTAATATGCAGTGTATCACTGAAAATACCTCATAATTTATCGTAATATGCAGTGTATCATTGAAAATACCTTATAATATATAGTAGTTTACCATTAAAAATACCTTATAATATAACGTAATATGCAGTGTATCATTGAAAATACCTTATAATATAACGTAATATGCAGTGTATCATGGAAAATACCTTATAATATAACGTAATATGCAGTGTATCATTGAAAATACCTTATAATATATAGTAGTTTACCATTGAAAATACCTTACAATATAACGTAATATGCAGTGTATCACTGAAAATACCTTATAATATATCGTAATATGCAGTGTATCATTGAAAATACCTTATGATATAACGTAATATGCAGTGTAACATTGAAAATACCTTATAATATAACGTAATATGCAGTGTATCATTGAAAATACCTTATAATATAACATAATATGCAGTGTATCATGGAAAATACCTTATAATATAACGTAATATGCAGTGTATCATTGAAAATACCCCTATAATATAACATAATATGCAGTGTATCATTGAAAATACCTTATAATATAACATAATATGCAGTGTATCATTGAAAATACCTTATCATATAACGTAATATGCAGTGTAACATTGAAAATACCTTATAATATAACGTAATATGCATTGTATCATTGAAAATACCTTATAATGTATCGTAATGTGCAGTGTATCATTGAAAATACCTTATAATATAACGTAATATGCAGTGTATCATTGAAAATACCTTATAATATAACATAATATGCAGTGTATCATTGAAAATACCTTATAATATAACATAATATGCAGTGTATCATTGAAAATACCTTATAATATAACGTAATATGCAGTGTATCATTGAAAATACCTTATAATATAACATAATATGCAGTGTATCCTCGAAAACACCTTATAATATAACGTAATATGCAGTGTATCATTGAAAATAACATATAATATATCGTAATATGCAGTGTATCATTGAAAATACCTGATAATATATCGTAAGTTGTAGTGTATCCTCGAAAATACCTTATAATATAACGTAATATGCAGTGTATCATTGAAAATACCTTATAATATAACGTAATATGCAGTGTATCATTGAAAATACCTTATAATATATAGTAGTTTACCATTGAAAATACCTTATAATATAACGTAATATGCAGTGTATCATTGAAAATACCTTATAATATATCGTAATATGCAGTGTATCATTGAAAATACCTAATGATATAACGTAATATGCAGTGTATCATTGAAAATACCTTATAATATAACGTAATATGCAATGTATCATGGAAAATACCTTATATTATAACGTAATATGCAGTGTATCATTGAAAATACCTTATAATATTTAGTAGTTTACCATTGAAAATACCTTATAATATAACGTAATATGCAGTGTATCATTGAAAATGCCGTATAATATATCGTAATATGCAGGGTATCATTGAAAATACCTTATGATATAACGTAATATGCAGTGTATCATTGAAAATACCTTATAATATATAGTAGTTTACCATTGAAAATACCTTATAATATATAGTAGTTTACCATTGAAAATACCTTATAATATAACGTAATATGCAGTGTATCATTGAAAATGCCTTATAATATAATGTAATACGCAGTGTATCATTGAAAATACCTTATAATGTATCGTAATGTGCAGTGTATCATTGAAAATACCTTATAATATAACGTAATACGCAGTGTATCATTAAAATAACTTATATTATAACGTAATATGCAGTGTATCTTTGAAAATACCTCATAATATATCGTAATTTGTAGTGTATCCTCGAAAATACCTTATAATATATCGTAATTTGTAGTGTATCATTGAAAACACCTTATAATATAACGTAATATGCAGTGTATCATTGAAAATACCTTATAATATATCGTAATATGCAGTGTGTCATTGAAAATACCTTATAATATAACGTAATATGCAGTGAAACATTGAAAATACCTTATGATATAACGTAATATGCAGTGTAACATTCAAAATACCTTATGATATAACGTAATATGCAGTGTAACATTGAAAATACCTTATAAAATAACGTAATATGCAGTGTATCATTGAAAATACATTATAAAATAATGTTATATACAGTGTATCATTGAAAATACTTTATAATATAACGTAATATGCAGTGTATCATTGAAAATACCTTATAATATATAGTAGTTTACCATTGAAAATACCTTATAATATAACGTAATATGCAGTGTATCATTGAAAATACCTTATGATATAACGTAATATGCAGTGTAACATTGAAAATACCTTATAATATAACGTAATTTGCAGTGTATCATTGAAAATACCATATAATATATTGTAACATGCAGTGTATCATTGAAAATACCTTCTAATATATAGTAGTTTACCATTGAAAATACCTTATAATATAACGTAATATGCAGTATATCATTGAAAATACCATATAATATATCGTAATATGCAGTGTATCAATGAAAATACCTTATAATATAACGTAATATGCAGTGTATCATTGAAAATTCCTTATAATATAACGTAATATGCAGTGTATCATTGAAAATACCTTATAATATAACATAATATGCAGTGTATCATTGAAAATACCTTATAATATAACGTAATATGCAGTGTATCATTGAAAATACCTTATAATATATAGTAGTTTACCATTGAAAATACCTTATAATATAACGTAATATGCAGTGTATCATGGAAAATACCTTATAATATAACGTAATATGCAGTGTATCATTGAAAATACCTTATATTATAACGTAATATGCAGTGTATCATTGAAAATACCATATAATATATCGTAATATGCAGTGTATCAATGAAAATACCTTATAATATAACGTAATATGCAGTGTATCATTGAAAATTCCTTATAATATAACGTAATATGCAGTGTATCATTGAAAATAACTTATAATATAACATAATATGCAGTGTATCATTGAAAATACCTTATAATATAACGTAATATGCAGTGTATCATTGAAATGTACCTTATAATATATCGTGATATGCAGTGCATCATTGAAAATACCTTATAATATAACGTAATATGCAATGTATCACTGAAAATACCTCATAATTTATCGTAATATGCAGTGTATCATTGAAAATACCTTATAATATATAGTAGTTTACCATTGAAAATACCTTACAATATAACGTAATATGCAGTGTATCACTGAAAATACCTTATAATATATCGTAATATGCAGTGTATCATTGAAAATACCTTATGATATAACGTAATATGCAGTGTAACATTGAAAATACCTTATAATATAACGTAATATGCAGTGTATCATTGAAAATACCTTATAATATATCGTAATATGCAGTGTATCATTGAAATGTACCTTATAATATATCGTGATATGCAGTGCATCATTGAAAATACCTTATAATATATAGTAGTTTACCATTGAAAATACCTTATAATATAACGTAATATGCAGTGTATCATGGAAAATACCTTATGATATAACGTAATATGCAGTGTAACATTGAAAATACCTTATAATATAACGTAATATGCAGTGTATCATTGAAAATACCTTATAATATATCGTAATATGCAGTGTATCATTGAAATGTACCTTATAATATATCGTGATATGCAGTGCATCATTGAAAATACCTTATAATATATAGTAGTTTACCATTGAAAATACCTTACAATATAACGTAATATGCAGTGTATCATTGAAAATACCTTATAATATAACGTAATATGCAGTGTATCACTGAAAATACCTCATAATTTATCGTAATATGCAGTGTATCATTGAAAATACCTTATAATATATAGTAGTTTACCATTGAAAATACCTTACAATATAACGTAATATGCAGTGTAACATTGAAAATACCTTATAATATAACGTAATATGCAGTGTATCATTGAAAATACCTTATAATATAACGTAATATGCAGTGTATCATTGAAAATACCTTATAATATATAGTAGTTTACCATTGAAAATACCTTACAATATAACGTAATATGCAGTGTATCACTGAAAATACCTTATAATATATCGTAATATGCAGTGTATCATTGAAAATACCTTATGATATAACGTAATATGCAGTGTAACATTGAAAATACCTTATAATATAACGTAATATGCAGTGTATCATTGAAAATACCTTATAATATAACATAATATACAGTGTATCATGGAAAATACCTTATAATATAACGTAATATGCAGTGTATCATTGAAAATACCCCTATAATATAACATAATATGCAGTGTATCATTGAAAATACCTTATAATATAACATAATATGCAGTGTATCATTGAAAATACCTTATGATATAACGTAATATGCAGTGTAACATTGAAAATACCTTATAATATAACGTAATATGCATTGTATCATTGAAAATACCTTATAATGTATCGTAATGTGCAGTGTATCATTGAAAATACCTTATAATATAACGTAATATGCAGTGTAACATTGAAAATACCTTATAATATAACGTAATATGCAGTGTATCATTGAAAATACCTTATAATATAACATAATATGCAGTGTATCATGGAAAATACCTTATAATATAACGTAATATGCAGTGTATCATTGAAAATACCCCTATAATATAACATAATATGCAGTGTATCATTGAAAATACCTTATAATATAACATAATATGCAGTGTATCATTGAAAATACCTTATAATATAACATAATATGCAGTGTATCATTGAAAATACCTTATAATATAACGTAATATGCAGTGTATCATTGAAAATACCTTATAATATAACATAATATGCAGTGTATCCTCGAAAACACCTTATAATATAACGTAATATGCAGTGTATCATTGAAAATAACATATAATATATCGTAATATGCAGTGTATCATTGAAAATACCTGATAATATATCGTAAGTTGTAGTGTATCCTCGAAAATACCTTATAATATAACGTAATATGCAGTGTATCATTGAAAATACCATATAATATAACGTAATATGCAGTGTATCATTGAAAATACCTTATAATATATAGTAGTTTACCATTGAAAATACCTTATAATATAACGTAATATGCAGTGTATCATTGAAAATACCTTATAATATATCGTAATATGCAGTGTATCATTGAAAATACCTAATGATATAACGTAATATGCAGTGTATCATTGAAAATACCTTATAATATAACGTAATATGCAGTGTATCACTGAAAATACCTCATAATTTATCGTAATATGCAGTGTATCATTGAAAATACCTTATAATATATAGTAGTTTACCATTAAAAATACCTTATAATATAACGTAATATGCAGTGTATCATTGAAAATACCTTATAATATAACGTAATATGCAGTGTATCATTGAAAATACCTTATAATATAACGTAATATGCAGTGTATCATTGAAAATACCTTATAATATATAGTAGTTTACCATTGAAAATACCTTACAATATAACGTAATATGCAGTGTATCACTGAAAATACCTTATAATATATCGTAATATGCAGTGTATCATTGAAAATACCTTATGATATAACGTAATATGCAGTGTAACATTGAAAATACCTTATAATATAACGTAATATGCAGTGTATCATTGAAAATACCTTATAATATAACATAATATGCAGTGTATCATGGAAAATACCTTATAATATAACGTAATATGCAGTGTATCATTGAAAATACCCCTATAATATAACATAATATGCAGTGTATCATTGAAAATACCTTATAATATAACATAATATGCAGTGTATCATTGAAAATACCTTATGATATAACGTAATATGCAGTGTAACATTGAAAATACCTTATAATATAACGTAATATGCATTGTATCATTGAAAATACCTTATAATGTATCGTAATGTGCAGTGTATCATTGAAAATACCTTATAATATAACGTAATATGCAGTGTATCATTGAAAATACCTTATAATATAACATAATATGCAGTGTATCATTGAAAATACCTTATAATATAACATAATATGCAGTGTATCATTGAAAATACCTTATAATATAACGTAATATGCAGTGTATCATTGAAAATACCTTATAATATAACATAATATGCAGTGTATCCTCGAAAACACCTTATAATATAACGTAATATGCAGTGTATCATTGAAAATAACATATAATATATCGTAATATGCAGTGTATCATTGAAAATACCTGATAATATATCGTAAGTTGTAGTGTATCCTCGAAAATACCTTATAATATAACGTAATATGCAGTGTATCATTGAAAATACCATATAATATAACGTAATATGCAGTGTATCATTGAAAATACCTTATAATATATAGTAGTTTACCATTGAAAATACCTTATAATATAACGTAATATGCAGTGTATCATTGAAAATACCTTATAATATATCGTAATATGCAGTGTATCATTGAAAATACCTAATGATATAACGTAATATGCAGTGTATCATTGAAAATACCTTATAATATAACGTAATATGCAATGTATCATGGAAAATACCTTATATTATAACGTAATATGCAGTGTATCATTGAAAATACCTTATAATATTTAGTAGTTTACCATTGAAAATACCTTATAATATAACGTAATATGCAGTGTATCATTGAAAATACCTTATAATATATAGTAGTTTACCATTGAAAATACCTTACAATATAACGTAATATGCAGTGTATCACTGAAAATACCTTATAATATATCGTAATATGCAGTGTATCATTGAAAATACCTTATGATATAACGTAATATGCAGTGTAACATTGAAAATACCTTATAATATAACGTAATATGCAGTGTATCATTGAAAATACCTTATAATATAACGTAATATGCAGTGTATCATGGAAAATACCTTATAATATAACGTAATATGCAGTGTATCATTGAAAATACCCCTATAATATAACATAATATGCAGTGTATCATTGAAAATACCTTATAATATAACATAATATGCAGTGTATCATTGAAAATACCTTATGATATAACGTAATATGCAGTGTAACATTGAAAATACCTTATAATATAACGTAATATGCATTGTATCATTGAAAATACCTTATAATGTATCGTAATGTGCAGTGTATCATTGAAAATACCTTATAATATAACGTAATATGCAGTGTATCATTGAAAATACCTTATAATATAACATAATATGCAGTGTATCATTGAAAATACCTTATAATATAACATAATTTGCAGTGTATCATTGAAAATACCTTATAATATAACGTAATATGCAGTGTATCATTGAAAATACCTTATAATATAACATAATATGCAGTGTATCCTCGAAAACACCTTATAATATAACGTAATATGCAGTGTATCATTGAAAATAGCATATAATATATCGTAATATGCAGTGTATCATTGAAAATACCTGATAATATATCGTAAGTTGTAGTGTATCCTCGAAAATACCTTATAATATAACGTAATATGCAGTGTATCATTGAAAATACCATATAATATAACGTAATATGCAGTGTATCATTGAAAATACCTTATAATATATAGTAGTTTACCATTGAAAATACCTTATAATATAACGTAATATGCAGTGTATCATTGAAAATACCTTATAATATATCGTAATATGCAGTGTATCATTGAAAATACCTAATGATATAACGTAATATGCAGTGTATCATTGAAAATACCTTATAATATAACGTAATATGCAATGTATCATGGAAAATACCTTATATTATAACGTAATATGCAGTGTATCATTGAAAATACCTTATAATATTTAGTAGTTTACCATTGAAAATACCTTATAATATAACGTAATATGCAGTGTATCATTGAAAATACCGTATAATATATCGTAATATGCAGGGTATCATTGAAAATACCTTATGATATAACGTAATATGCAGTGTATCATTGAAAATACCTTATAATATATAGTAGTTTACCATTGAAAATACCTTATAATATATAGTAGTTTACCATTGAAAATACCTTATAATATAACGTAATATGCAGTGTATCATTGAAAATGCCTTATAATATAATGTAATACGCAGTGTATCATTGAAAATACCTTATAATGTATCGTAATGTGCAGTGTATCATTGAAAATACCTTATAATATAACGTAATACGCAGTGTATCATTAAAATAACTTATATTATAACGTAATATGCAGTGTATCTTTGAAAATACCTCATAATATATCGTAATTTGTAGTGTATCCTCGAAAATACCTTATAATATATCGTAATTTGTAGTGTATCATTGAAAACACCTTATAATATAACGTAATATGCAGTGTATCATTGAAAATACCTTATAATATATCGTAATATGCAGTGTATCATTGAAAATACCTTATAATATAACGTAATATGCAGTGAAACATTGAAAATACCTTATGATATAACGTAATATGCAGTGTAACATTCAAAATACCTTATGATATAACGTAATATGCAGTGTAACATTGAAAATACCTTATAAAATAACGTAATATGCAGTGTATCATTGAAAATACATTATAAAATAATGTTATATACAGTGTATCATTGAAAATACTTTATAATATAACGTAATATGCAGTGTATCATTGAAAATACCTTATAATATATAGTAGTTTACCATTGAAAATACCTTACAATATAACGTAATATGCAGTGTATCACTGAAAATACCTTATAATATATCGTAATATGCAGTGTATCATTGAAAATACCTTATGATATAACGTAATATGCAGTGTAACATTGAAAATACCTTATAATATAACGTAATATGCATTGTATCATTGAAAATACCTTATAATGTATCGTAATGTGCAGTGTATCATTGAAAACACCTTATAATATAACGTAATATGCAGTGTATCATTGAAAATACCTTATAATATATCGTAATATGCAGTGTGTCATTGAAAATACCTTATAATATAACGTAATATGCAGTGAAACATTGAAAATACCTTATGATATAACGTAATATGCAGTGTAACATTCAAAATACCTTATGATATAACGTAATATGCAGTGTAACATTGAAAATACCTTATAAAATAACGTAATATGCAGTGTATCATTGAAAATACATTATAAAATAATGTTATATACAGTGTATCATTGAAAATACTTTATAATATAACGTAATATGCAGTGTATCATTGAAAATACCTTATAATATATAGTAGTTTACCATTGAAAATACCTTACAATATAACGTAATATGCAGTGTATCACTGAAAATACCTTATAATATATCGTAATATGCAGTGTATCATTGAAAATACCTTATGATATAACGTAATATGCAGTGTAACATTGAAAATACCTTATAATATAACGTAATATGCAGTGTATCATTGAAAATACCTTATAATATAACGTAATATGCAGTGTATCATGGAAAATACCTTATAATATAACGTAATATGCAGTGTATCATTGAAAATACCTTATAATATAATGTAATATGCAGTGTATCATTGAAAATACCTTATAATATATCGTAATATGCAGTGTATCATTGAAATGTACCTTATAATATATCGTGATATGCAGTGCATCATTGAAAATACCTTATAATATATAGTAGTTTACCATTGAAAATACCTTACAATATAACGTAATATGCAGTGTATCATTGAAAATACCATATAATATATAGTAATATGCAGTGTATCATTGAAAATACCTTATAATATATCGTAATATGCAGTGTATCATTGAAAATACCTAATGATATAACGTAATATGCAGTGTATCATTGAAAATACCTTATAATATAACGTAATATGCAATGTATCATGGAAAATACCTTATATTATAACGTAATATGCAGTGTATCATTGAAAATACCTTATAATATTTAGTAGTTTACCATTGAAAATACCTTATAATATAACGTAATATGCAGTGTATCATTGAAAATACCTTATAATATAACGTAATATGCAGTGTATCATGGAAAATACCTTATAATATAACGTAGTTTACCATTGAAAATACCTTACAATATAACGTAATATGCAGTGTATCATTGAAAATACCTTATATTATAACGTAATATGCAGTGTATCATTGAAAATACCTTATAATATTTAGTAGTTTACCATTGAAAATACCTTATAATATAACGTAATATGCAGTGTATCATTGAAAATACCTTATAATATAACGTAATATGCAGTGTATCATGGAAAATACCTTATAATATAACGTAGTTTACCATTGAAAATACCTTACAATATAACGTAATATGCAGTGTATCATTGAAAATACCTTATAATATAACGTAATATGCAGTGTATCACTGAAAATACCTCATAATTTATCGTAATATGCAGTGTATCATTGAAAATACCTTATAATATATAGTAGTTTACCATTAAAAATACCTTATAATATAACGTAATATGCAGTGTATCATTGAAAATACCTTATAATATAACGTAATATGCAGTGTATCACTGAAAATACCTCATAATTTATCGTAATATGCAGTGTATCATTGAAAATACCTTATAATATATAGTAGTTTACCATTAAAAATACCTTATAATATAACGTAATATGCAGTGTATCATTGAAAATACCTTATAATATAACGTAATATGCAGTGTATCATGGAAAATACCTTATAATATAACGTAATATGCAGTGTATCATTGAAAATACCTTATAATATATAGTAGTTTACCATTGAAAATACCTTACAATATAACGTAATATGCAGTGTATCATTGAAAATACCTTATAATATAACGTAATATGCAGTGTATCATTGAAAATACCTTATAATATAACGTAATATGCAGTGTATCATGGAAAATACCTTATGATATAACGTAATATGCAGTGTAACATTGAAAATACCTTATAATATAACGTAATATGCAGTGTATCATTGAAAATACCTTATAATATATCGTAATATGCAGTGTATCATTGAAATGTACCTTATAATATATCGTGATATGCAGTGCATCATTGAAAATACCTTATGATATAACGTAATATGCAGTGTAACATTGAAAATACCTTATAATATAACGTAATATGCAGTGTATCACTGAAAATACCTCATAATTTATCGTAATATGCAGTGTATCATTGAAAATACCTTATAATATATAGTAGTTTACCATTAAAAATACCTTATAATATAACGTAATATGCAGTGTATCATTGAAAATACCTTATAATATAACGTAATATGCAGTGTATCATTGAAAATACCTTATAATATAACGTAATATGCAGTGTATCATGGAAAATACCTTATAATATAACGTAGTTTACCATTGAAAATACCTTACAATATAACGTAATATGCAGTGTATCATTGAAAATACCTTATAATATAACGTAATATGCAGTGTATCACTGAAAATACCTCATAATTTATCGTAATATGCAGTGTATCATTGAAAATACCTTATAATATATAGTAGTTTACCATTAAAAATACCTTATAATATAACGTAATATGCAGTGTATCATTGAAAATACCTTATAATATAACGTAATATGCAGTGTATCACTGAAAATACCTCATAATTTATCGTAATATGCAGTGTATCATTGAAAATACCTTATAATATATAGTAGTTTACCATTAAAAATACCTTATAATATAACGTAATATGCAGTGTATCATTGAAAATACCTTATAATATAACGTAATATGCAGTGTATCATGGAAAATACCTTATAATATAACGTAATATGCAGTGTATCATTGAAAATACCTTATAATATATAGTAGTTTACCATTGAAAATACCTTACAATATAACGTAATATGCAGTGTATCACTGAAAATACCTTATAATATAACGTAATATGCAGTGTATCATTGAAAATACCTTATAATATAACGTAATATGCAGTGTATCATGGAAAATACCTTATGATATAACGTAATATGCAGTGTAACATTGAAAATACCTTATAATATAACGTAATATGCAGTGTATCATTGAACATACCTTATAATATATCGTAATATGCAGTGTATCATTGAAATGTACCTTATAATATATCGTGATATGCAGTGCATCATTGAAAATACCTTATAATATATAGTAGTTTACCATTGAAAATACCTTACAATATAACGTAATATGCAGTGTATCATTGAAAATACCTTATAATATAACGTAATATGCAGTGTATCACTGAAAATACCTCATAATTTATCGTAATATGCAGTGTATCATTGAAAATACCTTATAATATATAGTAGTTTACCATTAAAAATACCTTATAATATAACGTAATATGCAGTGTATCATTGAAAATACCTTATAATATAACGTAATATGCAGTGTATCATTGAAAATACCTTATGATATAACGTAATATGCAGAGTAACATTGAAAATACCTTATAATATAACGTAATATGCAGTGTATCATTGAAAATACCTTATAATATAACATAATATGCAGTGTATCATGGAAAATACCTTATAATATAACGTAATATGCAGTGTATCATTGAAAATACCCCTAAAATATAACATAATATGCAGTGTATCATTGAAAATACCTTATAATATAACATAATATGCAGTGTATCATTGAAAATACCTTATGATATAACGTAATATGCAGTGTAACATTGAAAATACCTTATAATATAACGTAATATGCATTGTATCATTGAAAATACCTTATAATGTATCGTAATGTGCAGTGTATCATTGAAAATACCTTATAATATAACGTAATATGCAGTGTATCATTGAAAATACCTTATAATATAACATAATATGCAGTGTATCATTGAAAATACCTTATAATATTACGTAATATGCAGTGTATCATTGAAAATAACATATAATATATCGTAATATGCAGTGTATCATTGAAAATACCTGATAATATATCGTAAGTTGTAGTGTATCCTCGAAAATACCTTATAATATAACGTAATATGCAGTGTATCATTGAAAATACCATATAATATAACGTAATATGCAGTGTATCATTGAAAATACCTTATAATATATAGTAGTTTACCATTGAAAATACCTTATAATATAACGTAATATGCAGTGTATCATTGAAAATACCTTATAATATATCGTAATATGCAGTGTATCATTGAAAATACCTAATGATATAACGTAATATGCAGTGTATCATTGAAAATACCTTATAATATAACGTAATATGCAGTGTATCATGGAAAATACCTTATAATATAACGTAATATGCAGTGTATCATTGAAAATACCTTATAATATATCGTAATATGCAGTGTATCATTGAAAATACCTAATGATATAACGTAATATGCAGTGTATCATTGAAAATACCTTATAATATAACGTAATATGCAATGTATCATGGAAAATACCTTATATTATAACGTAATATGCAGTGTATCATTGAAAATACCTTATAATATAACGTAATATGCAGTGTATCATGGAAAATACCTTATAATATAACGTAATATGCAGTGTATCATTGAAAATACCTTATAATATAACGTAATATGCAGAGTATCATTGAAAATACCTTATAATATAACGTAATATGCAGTGTATCATTGAAAATACCTTATAATATAATGTAATATGCAGTGTATCATTGAAAATACCTTATAATATATCGTAATATGCAGTGTATCATTGAAAATACCTTATATTATAACGTAATATGCAGTGTATCACTGAAAATACCTTATAATATAACGTAATATGCAGTGTATCCTTGAAAATACCATATAATATATAGTAATATGCAGTGTATCATTGAAAATACCTTATAATATATCGTAATATGCAGTGTATCATTGAAAATACCTAATGATATAACGTAATATGCAGTGTATCATTGAAAATACCTTATAATATAACGTAATATGCAATGTATCATGGAAAATACCTTATATTATAACGTAATATGCAGTGTATCATTGAAAATACCTTATAATATTTAGTAGTTTACCATTGAAAATACCTTATAATATAACGTAATATGCAGTGTATCATTGAAAATGCCGTATAATATATCGTAATATGCAGGGTATCATTGAAAATACCTTATGATATAACGTAATATGCAGTGTATCATTGAAAATACCTTATAATATGTAGTAGTTTACCATTGAAAATACCTTATAATATATAGTAGTTTACCATTGAAAATACCTTATAATATAACGTAATATGCAGTGTATCATTGAAAATGCCTTATAATATAACGTAATACGCAGTGTATCATTGAAAATACCTTATAATGTATCGTAATGTGCAGTGTATCATTGAAAATACCTTATAATATAACGTAATACGCAGTGTATCATTGAAAATACCTTATATTATAACGTAATATGCAGTGTATCATTGAAAATACCTTATAATATTTAGTAGTTTACCATTGAAAATACCTTATAATATAACGTAATATGCAGTGTATCATTGAAAATGCCGTATAATATATCGTAATATGCAGGGTATCATTGAAAATACCTTATGATATAACGTAATATGCAGTGTATCATTGAAAATACCTTATAATATATAGTAGTTTACCATTGAAAATACCTTATAATATATAGTAGTTTACCATTGAAAATACCTTATAATATAACGTAAAATGCAGTGTATCATTGAAAATGCCTTATAATATAATGTAATACGCAGTGTATCATTGAAAATACCTTATAATGTATCGTAATGTGCAGTGTATCATTGAAAATACCTTATAATATAACGTAATACGCAGTGTATCATTGAAAATACCTTATAATATAACGTAATATGCAGTGTATCTTTGAAAATACCTCATAATATATCGTAATTTGTAGTGTATCATTGAAAACACCTTATAATATAACGTAATATGCAGTGTATCATTGAAAATACCTTATAATATATCGTAATATGCAGTGTGTCATTGAAAATACCTTATAATATAACGTAATATGCAGTGTAACATTGAAAATACCTTATGATATAACGTAATATGCAGTGTAACATTGAAAATACCTTATAAAATAACGTAATATGCAGTGTATCAATGAAAATACCTTATAATATAACGTAATATGCAGTGTATCATTGAAAATACCTTATAATATATAGTAGTTTACCATTGAAAATACCTTATAATATATAGTAGTTTACCATTGAAAATACCTTATAATATAACGTAAAATGCAGTGTATCATTGAAAATGCCTTATAATATAATGTAATACGCAGTGTATCATTGAAAATACCTTATAATGTATCGTAATGTGCAGTGTATCATTGAAAATACCTTATAATATAACGTAATACGCAGTGTATCATTGAAAATACCTTATAATATAACGTAATATGCAGTGTATCATTGAAAATACCTTATGATATAAAGTAATATGCAGTGTATCATTGAATATACCTTATATTATATCGTAATATGCAGTGTATCATTGAAAATACCTTATAATATAACGTAATATGCAGTGTATCATGGAAAATACCTTATAATATAACGTAATATGCAGTGTATCATTGAAAATACCTTATTATATATCGTAATATGCAGTGTATCATTGAAAATACCTTATAATATATAGTAGTTTACCATTGAAAATTTCTTATAATCTAACGTATATGCAGTGTATCATTGAAAATACCTTATAATGTATCGTAATATGCAGTGTATCATTGAAAATACCTTATAATATAACGTAATACGCAGTGTATCATTGAAAACACCTTATATTATAACGTAATATGCAGTGTATCATTGAAAATACCTTATAATATAACGTAATATGCAGTGTATCCTTGAAAATACCTCATAATATATCGTAATTTGTAGTGTATCCTCGAAAATACCTTATAATATATCGTAATTTGTAGTGTATCATTGAAAACACCTTATAATATAACGTAATATGCAGTGTATCATTGAAAATACCTTATAATATGACGTAATATGCAGTGTATCATTGAAAATACCTCATAATATAACATAATATGCAGTGTATCATTGAAAATACCTTATAATATAACGTAATATGCAGTGTATCATTGAAAATACCTTATAATATAACGTAATATGCAGTGTATCATTGAAAATACCTTATAATATAACGTAATATGCAGTGTATCATTGAAAATACCTTATTATATATCGTAATATGCAGTGTATCATTGAAAATACCTAATAATATATAGTAGTTTACCATTGAAAATTTCTTATAATCTAACGTATATGCAGTGTATCATTGAAAATACCTTATAATATATCGTAATATGCAGTGTATCATTGAAAATACCTTATGATATAACGTAATATGCAGTGTAACATTGAAAATACCTTATAATATGACGTAATATGCAGTGTATCATTGAAAATACCTTATAATATAACATAATATGCAGTGTATCATTGAAAATACCTTATAATATAACATAATATGCAGTGTATCATTGAAAATACCTTATGATATAACGTAATATGCAGTGTATCATTGAAAATACCTCATAATATATCGTAATTTGTAGTGTATCCTCGAAAATACCTTATAATTTATCGTAATTTGTAGGGTATCATTGAAAACACCTTATTATATAACGTAATATGCAGTGTATCATTGAAAATACCTTATAATATATAGTAGTTTACCATTGAAAATACCTTACAATATAACGTAATATGCAGTGTATCATTGAAAATACCATATAATATATAGTAATATGCAGTGTATCATTGAAAATACCTTATAATATATAGTAGTTTACCATTGAAAATACCTTACAATATAACGTAATATGCAGTGTATCATTGAAAATACCATATAATATATAGTAATATGCAGTGTATCATTGAAAACACCTTATAATATAACGTAATATGCAGTGTATCATTGAAAATACCTTATAATATATCGTAATATGCAGTGTATCATTGAAATGTACCTTATAATATATCGTGATATGCAGTGCATCATTGAAAATACCTTATAATATATAGTAGTTTACCATTGAAAATACCTTACAATATAACGTAATATGCAGTGTATCATTGAAAATACCATATAATATATAGTAATATGCAGTGTATCATTGAAAATACCTTATAATATATCGTAGTATGCAGTGTATCATTGAAAATACCTAATGATATAACGTAATATGCAGTGTATCATTGAAAATACCTTATAATATAACGTAATATGCAATGTATCATGGAAAATACCTTATATTATAACGTAATATGCAGTGTATCATTGAAAATACCTTATAATATTTAGTAGTTTACCATTGAAAATACCTTATAATATAACGTAATATGCAGTGTATCATTGAAAATGCCGTATAATATATCGTAATATGCAGGGTATCATTGAAAATACCTTATGATATAACGTAATATGCAGTGTATCATTGAAAATACCTTATATTATAACGTAATATGCAGTGTATCATTGAAAATACCTTATAATATAACGTAATATGCAGTGTATCATGGAAAATACCTTATAATATAACGTAATATGCAGTGTATCATTGAAAATACCTTATAATATAACGTAATATGCAGAGTATCATTGAAAATACCTTATAATATAACGTAATATGCAGTGTATCATTGAAAATACCTTATAATATAATGTAATATGCAGTGTATCATTGAAAATACCTTATAATATATCGTAATATGCAGTGTATCATTGAAAATACCTTATATTATAACGTAATATGCAGTGTATCACTGAAAATACCTTATAATATAACGTAATATGCAGTGTATCCTTGAAAATACCATATAATATATAGTAATATGCAGTGTATCATTGAAAATACCTTATAATATATCGTAATATGCAGTGTATCATTGAAAATACCTAATGATATAACGTAATATGCAGTGTATCATTGAAAATACCTTATAATATAACGTAATATGCAATGTATCATGGAAAATACCTTATATTATAACGTAATATGCAGTGTATCATTGAAAATACCTTATAATATTTAGTAGTTTACCATTGAAAATACCTTATAATATAACGTAATATGCAGTGTATCATTGAAAATGCCGTATAATATATCGTAATATGCAGGGTATCATTGAAAATACCTTATGATATAACGTAATATGCAGTGTATCATTGAAAATACCTTATAATATGTAGTAGTTTACCATTGAAAATACCTTATAATATATAGTAGTTTACCATTGAAAATACCTTATAATATAACGTAATATGCAGTGTATCATTGAAAATGCCTTATAATATAATGTAATACGCAGTGTATCATTGAAAATACCTTATAATGTATCGTAATGTGCAGTGTATCATTGAAAATACCTTATAATATAACGTAATATGCAGTGTATCATTGAAAATACCTTATATTATAACGTAATATGCAGTGTATCATTGAAAATACCTTATAATATTTAGTAGTTTACCATTGAAAATACCTTATAATATAACGTAATATGCAGTGTATCATTGAAAATGCCGTATAATATATCGTAATATGCAGGGTATCATTGAAAATACCTTATGATATAACGTAATATGCAGTGTATCATTGAAAATACCTTATAATATATAGTAGTTTACCATTGAAAATACCTTATAATATATAGTAGTTTACCATTGAAAATACCTTATAATATAACGTAAAATGCAGTGTATCATTGAAAATGCCTTATAATATAATGTAATACGCAGTGTATCATTGAAAATACCTTATAATGTATCGTAATGTGCAGTGTATCATTGAAAATACCTTATAATATAACGTAATACGCAGTGTATCATTGAAAATACCTTATATTATAACGTAATATGCAGTGTATCTTTGAAAATACCTCATAATATATCGTAATTTGTAGTGTATCATTGAAAACACCTTATAATATAACGTAATATGCAGTGTATCATTGAAAATACCTTATAATATATCGTAATATGCAGTGTGTCATTGAAAATACCTTATAATATAACGTAATATGCAGTGTAACATTGAAAATACCTTATGATATAACGTAATATGCAGTGTAACATTGAAAATACCTTATAAAATAACGTAATATGCAGTGTATCAATGAAAATACCTTATAATATAACGTAATATGCAGTGTATCATTGAAAATACCTTATAATATATAGTAGTTTACCATTGAAAATACCTTATAATATATAGTAGTTTACCATTGAAAATACCTTATAATATAACGTAAAATGCAGTGTATCATTGAAAATGCCTTATAATATAATGTAATACGCAGTGTATCATTGAAAATACCTTATAATGTATCGTAATGTGCAGTGTATCATTGAAAATACCTTATAATATAACGTAATACGCAGTGTATCATTGAAAATACCTTATATTATAACGTAATATGCAGTGTATCTTTGAAAATACTTCATAATATATCGTAATTTGTAGTGTATCATTGAAAACACCTTATAATATAACGTAATATGCAGTGTATCATTGAAAATACCTTATAATATATCGTAATATGCAGTGTGTCATTGAAAATACCTTATAATATAACGTAATATGCAGTGTAACATTGAAAATACCTTATGATATAACGTAATATGCAGTGTAACATTGAAAATACCTTATAAAATAACGTAATATGCAGTGTATCATTGAAAATACATTATAAAATAATGTTATATACAGTGTATCATTGAAAATACTTTATAATATATCGTAATATGCAGTGTATCATGGAAAATACCTTATGATATAACGTAATATGCAGTGTATCATTGAAAATACCTTATGATATAAAGTAATATGCAGTGTATCATTGAATATACCTTATATTATATCGTAATATGCAGTGTATCATTGAAAATACCTTATAATATAACGTAATATGCAGTGTATCATGGAAAATACCTTATAATATAACGTAATATGCAGTGTATCATTGAAAATACCTTATTATATATCGTAATATGCAGTGTATCATTGAAAATACCTTATAATATATAGTAGTTTACCATTGAAAATTTCTTATAATCTAACGTATATGCAGTGTATCATTGAAAATACCTTATAATGTATCGTAATGTGCAGTGTATCATTGAAAATACCTTATAATATAACGTAATACGCAGTGTATCATTGAAAACACCTTATAATATAACGTAATATGCAGTGTATCATTGAAAATACCTTATAATATAACGTAATATGCAGTGTATCATTGAAAATACCTCATAATATATCGTAATTTGTAGTGTATCCTCGAAAATACCTTATAATATATCGTAATTTGTAGTGTATCATTGAAAACACCTTATAATATAACGTAATATGCAGTGTATCATTGAAAATACCTTATAATATGACGTAATATGCAGTGTATCATTGAAAATACCTCATAATATAACATAATATGCAGTGTATCATTGAAAATACCTTATAATATAACGTAATATGCAGTGTATCATTGAAAATACCTTATAATATAACGTAATATGCAGTGTATCATTGAAAATACCTTATAATATATCGTAATATGCAGTGTATCATTGAAAATATCTTATAATATAACGTAATATGCAGTGTATCATGGAAAATACCTTATAATATAACGTAATATGCAGTGTATCATTGAAAATACCTTATTATATATCGTAATATGCAGTGTATCATTGAAAATACCTAATAATATATAGTAGTTTACCATTGAAAATTTCTTATAATCTAACGTATATGCAGTGTATCATTGAAAATACCTTATAATATATCGTAATATGCAGTGTATCATTGAAAATACCTTATGATATAACGTAATATGCAGTGTAACATTGAAAATACCATATAATATGACGTAATATGCAGTGTATCATTGAAAATACCTTATAATATAACATAATATGCAGTGTATCATTGAAAATACCTTATAATATAACATAATATGCAGTGTATCATTGAAAATACCTTATGATATAACGTAATATGCAGTGTATCATTGAAAATACCTCATAATATATCGTAATTTGTAGTGTATCCTCGAAAATACCTTATAATTTATCGTAATTTGTAGGGTATCATTGAAAACACCTTATTATATAACGTAATATGCAGTGTATCATTGAAAATACCTTATAATATAACGTAATATGCAGTGTATCATTGAAAATGCCTTATAATATAATGTAATACGCAGTGTATCATTGAAAATACCTTATAATGTATCGTAATGTGCAGTGTATCATTGAAAATACCTTATAATATAACGTAATACGCAGTGTATCATTGAAAACACCTTATAATATAACGTAATATGCAGTGTATCATTGAAAATACCTTATAATATATCGTAATATGCAGTGTATCATTGAAATGTACCTTATAATATATCGTGATATGCAGTGCATCATTGAAAATACCTTATAATATATAGTAGTTTACCATTGAAAATACCTTACAATATAACGTAATATGCAGTGTATCATTGAAAATACCATATAATATATAGTAATATGCAGTGTATCATTGAAAATACCTTATAATATATCGTAGTATGCAGTGTATCATTGAAAATACCTAATGATATAACGTAATATGCAGTGTATCATTGAAAATACCTTATAATATAACGTAATATGCAATGTATCATGGAAAATACCTTATATTATAACGTAATATGCAGTGTATCATTGAAAATACCTTATAATATTTAGTAGTTTACCATTGAAAATACCTTATAATATAACGTAATATGCAGTGTATCATTGAAAATGCCGTATAATATATCGTAATATGCAGGGTATCATTGAAAATACCTTATGATATAACGTAATATGCAGTGTATCATTGAAAATACCTTATAATATATAGTAGTTTACCATTGAAAATACCTTATAATATATAGTAGTTTACCATTGAAAATACCTTATAATATAACGTAATATGCAGTGTATCATTGAAAATACCTTATAATATTTAGTAGTTTACCATTGACAATACCTTATAATATAACGTAATATGCAGTGTATCATTGAAAATGCCGTATAATATATCGTAATATGCAGGGTATCATTGAAAATACCTTATGATATAACGTAATATGCAGTGTATCATTGAAAATACCTTATGATATAAAGTAATATGCAGTGTATCATTGAAAATACCTTATAATATATCGTAATATGCAGTGTATCATTGAAAATACCTTATAATATAACGTAATATGCCGTGTATCATGGAAAATACCTTATAATATATCGTAATATGCAGTGTATCATTGAAAATACCTTATTATATATCGTAATATGCAGTGTATCATTGAAAATACCTTATAATATATAGTAGTTTACCATTGAAAATTTCTTATAATCTAACGTATATGCAGTGTATCATTGAAAATACCTTATAATGTATCGTAATGTGCAGTGTATCATTGAAAATACCTTATAATATAACGTAATACGCAGTGTATCATTGAAAATACCTTATAATATAACGTAATACGCAGTGTATCATTGAAAATACCTTATATTATAACGTAATATGCAGTGTATCATTGAAAATACCTTATAATATAACGTAATATGCAGTGTATCATTGAAAATACCTCATAATATATCGTAATTTGTAGTGTATCCTCGAAAATACCTTATAATATAACGTAATATGCAGTGTATCATTGAAAATACCTTATAATATATCGTAATATGCAGTGTGTCATTGAAAATACCTTATAATATAACGTAATATGCAGTGAAACATTGAAAATACCTTATGATATAACGTAATATGCAGTGAAACATTGAAAATACCTTATGATATAACGTAATATGCAGTGTAACATTGAAAATACCTTATGATATAACGTAATATGCAGTGTAACATTGAAAATACCTTATAAAATAACGTAATATGCAGTGTATCATTGAAAATACATTATAAAATAATGTTATATACAGTGTATCATTGAAAATACTTTATAATATAACGTAATATGCAGTGTATCATTGAAAATACCTTATAATATATCGTAATATGCAGTGTATCATGGAAAATACCTTATGATATAACGTAATATGCAGTGTATCATTGAAAATACCTTATGATATAAAGTAATATGCAGTGTATCATTGAAAATACCTTATATTATATCGTAATATGCAGTGTATCATTGAAAATACCTTATAATATAACGTAATATGCAGTGTATCATGGAAAATACCTTATGATATAACGTAATATGCAGTGAAACATTGAAAATACCTTATATTATAACGTAATATGCAGTGTATCATTGAAAATACCTTATAATCTAACGTATATGCAGTGTATCATTGAAAATACCTTATAATGTATCGTAATGTGCAGTGTATCATTGAAAATACCTTATAATATAACGTAATACGCAGTGTATCATTGAAAATACCTTATAATATAACGTAATACGCAGTGTATCATTGAAAATACCTTATATTATAACGTAATATGCAGTGTATCATTGAAAATACCTTATAATATAACGTAATATGCAGTGTATCCTTGAAAATACCTCATAATATATCGTAATTTGTAGTGTATCCTCGAAAATACCTTATGATATAACGTAATATGCAGTGTATCATTGAAAATACCTTATAATATATCGTAATATGCAGTGTATCATTGAAAATACCTTATAATATAACGTAATATGCAGTGAAACATTGAAAATACCTTATGATATAACGTAATATGCAGTGAAACATTGAAAATACCTTATGATATAACGTAATATGCAGTGTAACATTGAAAATACCTTATGATATAACGTAATATGCAGTGTAACATTGAAAATACCTTATAAAATAACGTAATATGCAGTGTATCATTGAAAATACATTATAAAATAATGTTATATACAGTGTATCATTGAAAATACTTTATAATATAACGTAATATGCAGTGTATCATTGAAAATACCTTATAATATATCGTAATATGCAGTGTATCATGGAAAATACCTTATGATATAACGTAATATGCAGTGTATCATTGAAAATACCTTATGATATAAAGTAATATGCAGTGTATCATTGAAAATACCTTATATTATATCGTAATATGCAGTGTATCATTGAAAATACCTTATAATATAACGTAATATGCAGTGTATCATGGAAAATACCTTATAATGTATCGTAATGTGCAGTGTATCATTGAAAATACCTTATAATATAACGTAATACACAGTGTATCATTGAAAATACCTTATATTATAACGTAATATGCAGTGTATCTTTGAAAATACTTCATAATATATCGTAATTTGTAGTGTATCCTCGAAAATACCTTATAATATATCGTAATTTGTAGTGTATCATTGAAAACACCTTATAATATAACGTAATATGCAGTGTATCATTGAAAATACCTTATAATATATCGTAATATGCAGTGTGTCATTGAAAATACCTTATAATATAACGTAATATGCAGTGAAACATTGAAAATACCTTATGATATAACGTAATATGCAGTGTAACATTCAAAATACCTTATGATATAACGTAATATGCAGTGTAACATTGAAAATACCTTATAAAATAACGTAATATGCAGTGTATCATTGAAAATACATGATAAAATAATGTTATATACAGTGTATCATTGAAAATACTTTATAATATAACGTAATATGCAGTGTATCATTGAAAATACCTTATAATATATCGTAATATGCAGTGTATCATGGAAAATACCTTATGATATAACGTAATATGCAGTGTATCATTGAAAATACCTTATGATATAAAGTAATATGCAGTGTATCATTGAAAATACCTTATAATATATCGTAATATGCAGTGTATCATTGAAAATACCTTATAATATAACGTAATATGCCGTGTATCATGGAAAATACCTTATAATATATCGTAATATGCAGTGTATCATTGAAAATACCTTATTATATATCGTAATATGCAGTGTATCATTGAAAATACCTTATAATATATAGTAGTTTACCATTGAAAATTTCTTATAATCTAACGTATATGCAGTGTATCATTGAAAATACCTTATAATGTATCGTAATGTGCAGTGTATCATTGAAAATACCTTATAATATAACGTAATACGCAGTGTATCATTGAAAATACCTTATAATATAACGTAATACGCAGTGTATCATTGAAAATACCTTATATTATAACGTAATATGCAGTGTATCATTGAAAATACCTTATAATATAACGTAATATGCAGTGTATCCTTGAAAATACCTCATAATATATCGTAATTTGTAGTGTATCCTCGAAAATACCTTATGATATAACGTAATATGCAGTGTATCATTGAAAATACCTTATAATATATCGTAATATGCAGTGTGTCATTGAAAATACCTTATAATATAACGTAATATGCAGTGAAACATTGAAAATACCTTATGATATAACGTAATATGCAGTGAAACATTGAAAATACCTTATGATATAACGTAATATGCAGTGTATCATTGAAAATACCTTATAATATAACGTAATATGCAGTGTAACATTGAAAATACCTTATAAAATAACGTAATATGCAGTGTATCATTGAAAATACATTATAAAATAATGTTATATACAGTGTATCATTGAAAATACTTTATAATATAACGTAATATGCAGTGTATCATTGAAAATACCTTATAATATATCGTAATATGCAGTGTATCATGGAAAATACCTTATAATATAACGTAATATGCAGTGTATCATTGAAAATACCTTATGATATAAAGTAATATGCAGTGTATCATTGAAAATACCTTATATTATATCGTAATATGCAGTGTATCATTGAAAATACCTTATAATATAACGTAATATGCAGTGTATCATGGAAAATACCTTATAATATAACGTAATATGCAGTGTATCATTGAAAATACCTTATTATATATCGTAATATGCAGTGTATCATTGAAAATACCTTATAATATATAGTAGTTTACCATTGAAAATTTCTTATAATCTAACGTATATGCAGTGTATCATTGAAAATACCTTATAATGTATCGTAATGTGCAGTGTATCATTGAAAATACCTTATAATATAACGTAATACGCAGTGTATCATTGAAAATACCTTATATTATAACGTAATATGCAGTGTATCATTGAAAATACATTATAAAATAATGTTATATACAGTGTATCATTGAAAATACTTTATAATATAACGTAATATGCAGTGTATCATTGAAAATACCTTATAATATATCGTAATATGCAGTGTATCATGGAAAATACCTTATGATATAACGTAATATGCAGTGTATCATTGAAAATACCTTATGATATAAAGTAATATGCAGTGTATCATTGAAAATACCTTATATTATATCGTAATATGCAGTGTATCATTGAAAATACCTTATAATATAACGTAATATGCAGTGTATCATTGAAAATACCTTTATAATGTATCGTAATGTGCAGTGTATCATTGAAAATACCTTATAATATAACGTAATACACAGTGTATCATTGAAAATACCTTATATTATAACGTAATATGCAGTGTATCTTTGAAAATACTTCATAATATATCGTAATTTGTAGTGTATCCTCGAAAATACCTTATAATATATCGTAATTTGTAGTGTATCATTGAAAACACCTTATAATATAACGTAATATGCAGTGTATCATTGAAAATACCTTATAATATATCGTAATATGCAGTGTAACATTGAAAATACCTTATAATATAACGTAATATGCAGTGAAACATTGAAAATACCTTATGATATAACGTAATATGCAGTGTAACATTCAAAATACCTTATGATATAACGTAATATGCAGTGTAACATTGAAAATACCTTATAAAATAACGTAATATGCAGTGTATCATTGAAAATACATGATAAAATAATGTTATATACAGTGTATCATTGAAAATACTTTATAATATAACGTAATATGCAGTGTATCATTGAAAATACCTTATAATATATCGTAATATGCAGTGTATCATGGAAAATACCTTATGATATAACGTAATAATGCAGTGTATCATTGAAAATACCTTATGATATAAAGTAATATGCAGTGTATCATTGAAAATACCTTATAATATAACGTAATATGCAGTGTATCATTGAAAATACCTTATAATATAACGTAATATGCCGTGTATCATGGAAAATACCTTATAATATAACGTAATATGCAGTGTATCATTGAAAATACCTATTATATATCGTAATATGCAGTGTATCATTGAAAATACCTTATAATATATAGTAGTTTACCATTGAAAATTTCTTATAATCTAACGTATATGCAGTGTATCATTGAAAATACCTTATAATGTATCGTAATGTGCAGTGTATCATTGAAAATACCTTATAATATAACGTAATACGCAGTGTATCATTGAAAATACCTTATAATATAACGTAATACGCAGTGTATCATTGAAAATACCTTATAATATAACGTAATATGCAGTGTATCATTGAAAATACCTTATAATATAACGTAATATGCAGTGTATCCTTGAAAATACCTCATAATATATCGTAATTTGTAGTGTATCCTCGAAAATACCTTATGATATAACGTAATATGCAGTGTATCATTGAAAATACCTTATAATATATCGTAATATGCAGTGTGTCATTGAAAATACCTTATAATATAACGTAATATGCAGTGAAACATTGAAAATACCTTATGATATAACGTAATATGCAGTGAAACATTGAAAATACCTTATGATATAACGTAATATGCAGTGTAACATTGAAAATACCTTATGATATAACGTAATATGCAGTGTAACATTGAAAATACCTTATAAAATAACGTAATATGCAGTGTATCATTGAAAATACATTATAAAATAATGTTATTATACAGTGTATCATTGAAAATACTTTATAATATAACGTAATATGCAGTGTATCATTGAAAATACCTTATAATATATCGTAATATGCAGTGTATCATGGAAAATACCTTATGATATAACGTAATATGCAGTGTATCATTGAAAATACCTTATGATATAAAGTAATATGCAGTGTATCATTGAAAATACCTTATATTATATCGTAATATGCAGTGTATCATTGAAAATACCTTATAATATAACGTAATATGCAGTGTATCATTGAAAATACCTTATAATATAACGTAATATGCAGTGTATCATTGAAAATACCTTATTATATATCGTAATATGCAGTGTATCATTGAAAATACCTTATAATATATAGTAGTTTACCATTGAAAATTTCTTATAATCTAACGTATATGCAGTGTATCATTGAAAATACCTTATAATGTATCGTAATGTGCAGTGTATCATTGAAAATACCTTATAATATAACGTAATACGCAGTGTATCATTGAAAATACCTTATATTATAACGTAATATGCAGTGTATCATTGAAAATACCTTATAATATAACGTAATATGCAGTGTATCCTTGAAAATACCTCATAATATATCGTAATTTGTAGTGTATCCTCGAAAATACCTTATAATATATCGTAATTTGTAGTGTATCATTGAAAACACCTTATAATATAACGTAATATGCAGTGTATCATTGAAAATACCTTATAATATGACGTAATATGCAGTGTATCATTGAAAATACCTCATAATATAACATAATATGCAGTGTATCATTGAAAATACCTTATAATATAACGTAATATGCAGTGTATCATTGAAAATGCCTTATAATATAATGTAATACGCAGTGTATCATTGAAAATACCTTATAATGTATCGTAATGTGCAGTGTATCATTGAAAATACCTTATAAAATAAAGTAATATGCAGTGTATCATTGAAAATACCTTATAATATAACGTAATATGCAGTGTATCATTGAAAATACCTTATTATATATCGTAATATGCAGTGTATCATTGAAAATACCTTATAATATATAGTAGTTTACCATTGAAAATTTCTTATAATCTAACGTATATGCAGTGTATCATTGAAAATACCTTATAATATAACGTAATATGCAGTGTATCTTTGAAAATACCTCATAATATATCGTAATTTGTAGTGTATCCTCGAAAATACCTTATAATATATCGTAATTTGTAGTGTATCATTGAAAACACCTTATAATATAACGTAATATGCAGTGTATCATTGAAAATACCTTATAATATAACGTAATATGCAGTGTATCATGGAAAATACCTTATAATATAACGTAATATGCAGTGTATCATTGAAAATACCTTATTATATATCGTAATATGCAGTGTATCATTGAAAATACCTTATAATATATAGTAGTTTACCATTGAAAATTTCTTATAATCTAACGTATATGCAGTGTATCATTGAAAATACCTTATAATGTATCGTAATGTGCAGTGTATCATTGAAAATACCTTATAATATAACGTAATACGCAGTGTATCATTGAAAATACCTTATATTATAACGTAATATGCAGTGTATCATTGAAAATACCTTATAATATAACGTAATATGCAGTGTATCATTGAAAATACCTCATAATATATCGTAATTTGTAGTGTATCCTCGAAAATACCTTATAATTTATCGTAATTTGTAGGGTATCATTGAAAACACCTTATTATATAACGTAATATGCAGTGTATCATTGAAAATACCTTATAATATAACGTAATATGCAGTGTATCATTGAAAATGCCTTATAATATAATGTAATACGCAGTGTATCATTGAAAATACCTTATAATGTATCGTAATGTGCAGTGTATCATTGAAAATACCTTATAATATAACGTAATACGCAGTGTATCATTGAAAATACCTTATATTATAACGTAATATGCAGTGTATCTTTGAAAATACCTCATAATATATCGTAATTTGTAGTGTATCCTCGAAAATACCTTATAATATATCGTATTTTGTAGTGTATCATTGAAAACACCTTATAATATAACGTAATATGCAGTGTATCATTGAAAATACCTTATAATATATCGTAATATGCAGTGTGTCATTGAAAATACCTTATAATATAACGTAATATGCAGTGAAACATTGAAAATACCTTATGATATAACGTAATATGCAGTGTAACATTCAAAATACTTTATGATATAACGTAATATGCAGTGTAACATTGAAAATACCTTATAAAATAACGTAATTTGTAGTGTATCCTCGAAAATACCTTATAATATATCGTAATTTGTAGTGTATCATTGAAAACACCTTATAATATAACGTAATATGCAGTGTATCATTGAAAATACCTTATTATATATCGTAATATGCAGTGTATCTTTGAAAATACCTCATAATATATCGTAATTTGTAGTGTATCCTCGAAAATACCTTATAATATATCGTAATTTGTAGTGTATCATTGAAAAACACCTTATAATATAACGTAATATGCAGTGTATCATTGAAAATACCTTATAATATATCGTAATATGCAGTGTATCATTGAAAATACCTTATAATATAACGTAATATGCAGTGTATCATGGAAAATACCTTCTAATATAACGTAATATGCAGTGTATCATTGAAAATACCTTATTATATATCGTAATATGCAGTGTATCATTGAAAATACCTTATAATATATAGTAGTTTACCATTGAAAATT
>CAKAJI010000244.1:47500-79678 GCA_916610255.1 Lasioglossum lativentre | reverse complement strand
TAGACGGTTCGCGGTAAGAGTAAACTTTTTTCCTATCGTTCCTAGATGATTTTAAACGTTATATTCGTGGTAAACTGTGCATACGAAACCGTGTGTCGTGACGCCAGTTCTCTCGGACGCGTATTTACCGAGTTAACTTCCGGCGAGTCGCTTAGGTATCGCAGGAACGATAAAATTGCTAAGTACCGCGCCGTGTCGGTTAGACGGTTCGCGGTAAGAGTAAACTTTTTTCCTATCGTTCCTAGATGATTTTAAACGTTATATTCGTGGTAAACTGTGCATACGAAACCGTGTGTCGTGACGCCAGTTCTCTCGGACGCGTATTTACCGAGTTAACTTCCGGCGAGTCGCTTAGGTATCGCTGGAACGATAAAATTGCTAAGTACCGCGCCGTGTCGGTTAGACGGTTCGCGGTAAGAGTAAACTTTTTTCCTATCGTTCCTAGATGATTTTAAACGTTATATTCGTGGTAAACTGTGCATACGAAACCGTGTGTCGTGACGCCAGTTCTCTCGGACGCGTATTTACCGAGTTAACTTCCGGCGAGTCGCTTAGGTATCGCTGGAACGATAAAATTGCTAAGTACCGCGCCGTGTCGGTTAGACGGTTCGCGGTAAGAGTAAACTTTTTTCCTATCGTTCCTAGATGATTTTAAACGTTATATTCGTGGTAAACTGTGCATACGAAACCGTGTGTCGTGACGCCAGTTCTCTCGGACGCGTATTTACCGAGTTAACTTCCGGCGAGTCGCTTAGGTATCGCTGGAACGATAAAATTGCTAAGTACCGCGCCGTGTCGGTTAGACGGTTCGCGGTAAGAGTAAACTTTTTTCCTATCGTTCCTAGATGATTTTAAACGTTATATTCGTGGTAAACTGTGCATACGAAACCGTGTGTCGTGACGCCAGTTCTCTCGGACGCGTATTTACCGAGTTAACTTCCGGCGAGTCGCTTAGGTATCGCTGGAACGATAAAATTGCTAAGTACCGCGCCGTGTCGGTTAGACGGTTCGCGGTAAGAGTAAACTTTTTTCCTATCGTTCCTAGATGATTTTAAACGTTATATTCGTGGTAAACTGTGCATACGAAACCGTGTGTCGTGACGCCAGTTCTCTCGGACGCGTATTTACCGAGTTAACTTCCGGCGAGTCGCTTAGGTATCGCTGGAACGATAAAATTGCTAAGTACCGCGCCGTGTCGGTTAGACGGTTCGCGGTAAGAGTAAACTTTTTTCCTATCGTTCCTAGATGATTTTAAACGTTATATTCGTGGTAAACTGTGCATACGAAACCGTGTGTCGTGACGCCAGTTCTCTCGGACGCGTATTTACCGAGTTAACTTCCGGCGAGTCGCTTAGGTATCGCTGGAACGATAAAATTGCTAAGTACCGCGCCGTGTCGGTTAGACGGTTCGCGGTAAGAGTAAACTTTTTTCCTATCGTTCCTAGATGATTTTAAACGTTATATTCGTGGTAAACTGTGCATACGAAACCGTGTGTCGTGACGCCAGTTCTCTCGGACGCGTATTTACCGAGTTAACTTCCGGCGAGTCGCTTAGGTATCGCTGGAACGATAAAATTGCTAAGTACCGCGCCGTGTCGGTTAGACGGTTCGCGGTAAGAGTAAACTTTTTTCCTATCGTTCCTAGATGATTTTAAACGTTATATTCGTGGTAAACTGTGCATACGAAACCGTGTGTCGTGACGCCAGTTCTCTCGGACGCGTATTTACCGAGTTAACTTCCGGCGAGTCGCTTAGGTATCGCTGGAACGATAAAATTGCTAAGTACCGCGCCGTGTCGGTTAGACGGTTCGCGGTAAGAGTAAACTTTTTTCCTATCGTTCCTAGATGATTTTAAACGTTATATTCGTGGTAAACTGTGCATACGAAACCGTGTGTCGTGACGCCAGTTCTCTCGGACGCGTATTTACCGAGTTAACTTCCGGCGAGTCGCTTAGGTATCGCTGGAACGATAAAATTGCTAAGTACCGCGCCGTGTCGGTTAGACGGTTCGCGGTAAGAGTAAACTTTTTTCCTATCGTTCCTAGATGATTTTAAACGTTATATTCGTGGTAAACTGTGCATACGAAACCGTGTGTCGTGACGCCAGTTCTCTCGGACGCGTATTTACCGAGTTAACTTCCGGCGAGTCGCTTAGGTATCGCTGGAACGATAAAATTGCTAAGTACCGCGCCGTGTCGGTTAGACGGTTCGCGGTAAGAGTAAACTTTTTTCCTATCGTTCCTAGATGATTTTAAACGTTATATTCGTGGTAAACTGTGCATACGAAACCGTGTGTCGTGACGCCAGTTCTCTCGGACGCGTATTTACCGAGTTAACTTCCGGCGAGTCGCTTAGGTATCGCTGGAACGATAAAATTGCTAAGTACCGCGCCGTGTCGGTTAGACGGTTCGCGGTAAGAGTAAACTTTTTTCCTATCGTTCCTAGATGATTTTAAACGTTATATTCGTGGTAAACTGTGCATACGAAACCGTGTGTCGTGACGCCAGTTCTCTCGGACGCGTATTTACCGAGTTAACTTCCGGCGAGTCGCTTAGGTATCGCTGGAACGATAAAATTGCTAAGTACCGCGCCGTGTCGGTTAGACGGTTCGCGGTAAGAGTAAACTTTTTTCCTATCGTTCCTAGATGATTTTAAACGTTATATTCGTGGTAAACTGTGCATACGAAACCGTGTGTCGTGACGCCAGTTCTCTCGGACGCGTATTTACCGAGTTAACTTCCGGCGAGTCGCTTAGGTATCGCTGGAACGATAAAATTGCTAAGTACCGCGCCGTGTCGGTTAGACGGTTCGCGGTAAGAGTAAACTTTTTTCCTATCGTTCCTAGATGATTTTAAACGTTATATTCGTGGTAAACTGTGCATACGAAACCGTGTGTCGTGACGCCAGTTCTCTCGGACGCGTATTTACCGAGTTAACTTCCGGCGAGTCGCTTAGGTATCGCTGGAACGATAAAATTGCTAAGTACCGCGCCGTGTCGGTTAGACGGTTCGCGGTAAGAGTAAACTTTTTTCCTATCGTTCCTAGATGATTTTAAACGTTATATTCGTGGTAAACTGTGCATACGAAACCGTGTGTCGTGACGCCAGTTCTCTCGGACGCGTATTTACCGAGTTAACTTCCGGCGAGTCGCTTAGGTATCGCTGGAACGATAAAATTGCTAAGTACCGCGCCGTGTCGGTTAGACGGTTCGCGGTAAGAGTAAACTTTTTTCCTATCGTTCCTAGATGATTTTAAACGTTATATTCGTGGTAAACTGTGCATACGAAACCGTGTGTCGTGACGCCAGTTCTCTCGGACGCGTATTTACCGAGTTAACTTCCGGCGAGTCGCTTAGGTATCGCTGGAACGATAAAATTGCTAAGTACCGCGCCGTGTCGGTTAGACGGTTCGCGGTAAGAGTAAACTTTTTTCCTATCGTTCCTAGATGATTTTAAACGTTATATTCGTGGTAAACTGTGCATACGAAACCGTGTGTCGTGACGCCAGTTCTCTCGGACGCGTATTTACCGAGTTAACTTCCGGCGAGTCGCTTAGGTATCGCTGGAACGATAAAATTGCTAAGTACCGCGCCGTGTCGGTTAGACGGTTCGCGGTAAGAGTAAACTTTTTTCCTATCGTTCCTAGATGATTTTAAACGTTATATTCGTGGTAAACTGTGCATACGAAACCGTGTGTCGTGACGCCAGTTCTCTCGGACGCGTATTTACCGAGTTAACTTCCGGCGAGTCGCTTAGGTATCGCTGGAACGATAAAATTGCTAAGTACCGCGCCGTGTCGGTTAGACGGTTCGCGGTAAGAGTAAACTTTTTTCCTATCGTTCCTAGATGATTTTAAACGTTATATTCGTGGTAAACTGTGCATACGAAACCGTGTGTCGTGACGCCAGTTCTCTCGGACGCGTATTTACCGAGTTAACTTCCGGCGAGTCGCTTAGGTATCGCTGGAACGATAAAATTGCTAAGTACCGCGCCGTGTCGGTTAGACGGTTCGCGGTAAGAGTAAACTTTTTTCCTATCGTTCCTAGATGATTTTAAACGTTATATTCGTGGTAAACTGTGCATACGAAACCGTGTGTCGTGACGCCAGTTCTCTCGGACGCGTATTTACCGAGTTAACTTCCGGCGAGTCGCTTAGGTATCGCTGGAACGATAAAATTGCTAAGTACCGCGCCGTGTCGGTTAGACGGTTCGCGGTAAGAGTAAACTTTTTTCCTATCGTTCCTAGATGATTTTAAACGTTATATTCGTGGTAAACTGTGCATACGAAACCGTGTGTCGTGACGCCAGTTCTCTCGGACGCGTATTTACCGAGTTAACTTCCGGCGAGTCGCTTAGGTATCGCTGGAACGATAAAATTGCTAAGTACCGCGCCGTGTCGGTTAGACGGTTCGCGGTAAGAGTAAACTTTTTTCCTATCGTTCCTAGATGATTTTAAACGTTATATTCGTGGTAAACTGTGCATACGAAACCGTGTGTCGTGACGCCAGTTCTCTCGGACGCGTATTTACCGAGTTAACTTCCGGCGAGTCGCTTAGGTATCGCTGGAACGATAAAATTGCTAAGTACCGCGCCGTGTCGGTTAGACGGTTCGCGGTAAGAGTAAACTTTTTTCCTATCGTTCCTAGATGATTTTAAACGTTATATTCGTGGTAAACTGTGCATACGAAACCGTGTGTCGTGACGCCAGTTCTCTCGGACGCGTATTTACCGAGTTAACTTCCGGCGAGTCGCTTAGGTATCGCTGGAACGATAAAATTGCTAAGTACCGCGCCGTGTCGGTTAGACGGTTCGCGGTAAGAGTAAACTTTTTTCCTATCGTTCCTAGATGATTTTAAACGTTATATTCGTGGTAAACTGTGCATACGAAACCGTGTGTCGTGACGCCAGTTCTCTCGGACGCGTATTTACCGAGTTAACTTCCGGCGAGTCGCTTAGGTATCGCTGGAACGATAAAATTGCTAAGTACCGCGCCGTGTCGGTTAGACGGTTCGCGGTAAGAGTAAACTTTTTTCCTATCGTTCCTAGATGATTTTAAACGTTATATTCGTGGTAAACTGTGCATACGAAACCGTGTGTCGTGACGCCAGTTCTCTCGGACGCGTATTTACCGAGTTAACTTCCGGCGAGTCGCTTAGGTATCGCTGGAACGATAAAATTGCTAAGTACCGCGCCGTGTCGGTTAGACGGTTCGCGGTAAGAGTAAACTTTTTTCCTATCGTTCCTAGATGATTTTAAACGTTATATTCGTGGTAAACTGTGCATACGAAACCGTGTGTCGTGACGCCAGTTCTCTCGGACGCGTATTTACCGAGTTAACTTCCGGCGAGTCGCTTAGGTATCGCTGGAACGATAAAATTGCTAAGTACCGCGCCGTGTCGGTTAGACGGTTCGCGGTAAGAGTAAACTTTTTTCCTATCGTTCCTAGATGATTTTAAACGTTATATTCGTGGTAAACTGTGCATACGAAACCGTGTGTCGTGACGCCAGTTCTCTCGGACGCGTATTTACCGAGTTAACTTCCGGCGAGTCGCTTAGGTATCGCTGGAACGATAAAATTGCTAAGTACCGCGCCGTGTCGGTTAGACGGTTCGCGGTAAGAGTAAACTTTTTTCCTATCGTTCCTAGATGATTTTAAACGTTATATTCGTGGTAAACTGTGCATACGAAACCGTGTGTCGTGACGCCAGTTCTCTCGGACGCGTATTTACCGAGTTAACTTCCGGCGAGTCGCTTAGGTATCGCTGGAACGATAAAATTGCTAAGTACCGCGCCGTGTCGGTTAGACGGTTCGCGGTAAGAGTAAACTTTTTTCCTATCGTTCCTAGATGATTTTAAACGTTATATTCGTGGTAAACTGTGCATACGAAACCGTGTGTCGTGACGCCAGTTCTCTCGGACGCGTATTTACCGAGTTAACTTCCGGCGAGTCGCTTAGGTATCGCTGGAACGATAAAATTGCTAAGTACCGCGCCGTGTCGGTTAGACGGTTCGCGGTAAGAGTAAACTTTTTTCCTATCGTTCCTAGATGATTTTAAACGTTATATTCGTGGTAAACTGTGCATACGAAACCGTGTGTCGTGACGCCAGTTCTCTCGGACGCGTATTTACCGAGTTAACTTCCGGCGAGTCGCTTAGGTATCGCTGGAACGATAAAATTGCTAAGTACCGCGCCGTGTCGGTTAGACGGTTCGCGGTAAGAGTAAACTTTTTTCCTATCGTTCCTAGATGATTTTAAACGTTATATTCGTGGTAAACTGTGCATACGAAACCGTGTGTCGTGACGCCAGTTCTCTCGGACGCGTATTTACCGAGTTAACTTCCGGCGAGTCGCTTAGGTATCGCTGGAACGATAAAATTGCTAAGTACCGCGCCGTGTCGGTTAGACGGTTCGCGGTAAGAGTAAACTTTTTTCCTATCGTTCCTAGATGATTTTAAACGTTATATTCGTGGTAAACTGTGCATACGAAACCGTGTGTCGTGACGCCAGTTCTCTCGGACGCGTATTTACCGAGTTAACTTCCGGCGAGTCGCTTAGGTATCGCTGGAACGATAAAATTGCTAAGTACCGCGCCGTGTCGGTTAGACGGTTCGCGGTAAGAGTAAACTTTTTTCCTATCGTTCCTAGATGATTTTAAACGTTATATTCGTGGTAAACTGTGCATACGAAACCGTGTGTCGTGACGCCAGTTCTCTCGGACGCGTATTTACCGAGTTAACTTCCGGCGAGTCGCTTAGGTATCGCTGGAACGATAAAATTGCTAAGTACCGCGCCGTGTCGGTTAGACGGTTCGCGGTAAGAGTAAACTTTTTTCCTATCGTTCCTAGATGATTTTAAACGTTATATTCGTGGTAAACTGTGCATACGAAACCGTGTGTCGTGACGCCAGTTCTCTCGGACGCGTATTTACCGAGTTAACTTCCGGCGAGTCGCTTAGGTATCGCTGGAACGATAAAATTGCTAAGTACCGCGCCGTGTCGGTTAGACGGTTCGCGGTAAGAGTAAACTTTTTTCCTATCGTTCCTAGATGATTTTAAACGTTATATTCGTGGTAAACTGTGCATACGAAACCGTGTGTCGTGACGCCAGTTCTCTCGGACGCGTATTTACCGAGTTAACTTCCGGCGAGTCGCTTAGGTATCGCTGGAACGATAAAATTGCTAAGTACCGCGCCGTGTCGGTTAGACGGTTCGCGGTAAGAGTAAACTTTTTTCCTATCGTTCCTAGATGATTTTAAACGTTATATTCGTGGTAAACTGTGCATACGAAACCGTGTGTCGTGACGCCAGTTCTCTCGGACGCGTATTTACCGAGTTAACTTCCGGCGAGTCGCTTAGGTATCGCTGGAACGATAAAATTGCTAAGTACCGCGCCGTGTCGGTTAGACGGTTCGCGGTAAGAGTAAACTTTTTTCCTATCGTTCCTAGATGATTTTAAACGTTATATTCGTGGTAAACTGTGCATACGAAACCGTGTGTCGTGACGCCAGTTCTCTCGGACGCGTATTTACCGAGTTAACTTCCGGCGAGTCGCTTAGGTATCGCTGGAACGATAAAATTGCTAAGTACCGCGCCGTGTCGGTTAGACGGTTCGCGGTAAGAGTAAACTTTTTTCCTATCGTTCCTAGATGATTTTAAACGTTATATTCGTGGTAAACTGTGCATACGAAACCGTGTGTCGTGACGCCAGTTCTCTCGGACGCGTATTTACCGAGTTAACTTCCGGCGAGTCGCTTAGGTATCGCTGGAACGATAAAATTGCTAAGTACCGCGCCGTGTCGGTTAGACGGTTCGCGGTAAGAGTAAACTTTTTTCCTATCGTTCCTAGATGATTTTAAACGTTATATTCGTGGTAAACTGTGCATACGAAACCGTGTGTCGTGACGCCAGTTCTCTCGGACGCGTATTTACCGAGTTAACTTCCGGCGAGTCGCTTAGGTATCGCTGGAACGATAAAATTGCTAAGTACCGCGCCGTGTCGGTTAGACGGTTCGCGGTAAGAGTAAACTTTTTTCCTATCGTTCCTAGATGATTTTAAACGTTATATTCGTGGTAAACTGTGCATACGAAACCGTGTGTCGTGACGCCAGTTCTCTCGGACGCGTATTTACCGAGTTAACTTCCGGCGAGTCGCTTAGGTATCGCTGGAACGATAAAATTGCTAAGTACCGCGCCGTGTCGGTTAGACGGTTCGCGGTAAGAGTAAACTTTTTTCCTATCGTTCCTAGATGATTTTAAACGTTATATTCGTGGTAAACTGTGCATACGAAACCGTGTGTCGTGACGCCAGTTCTCTCGGACGCATATTTACCGAGTTAACTTCCGGCGAGTCGCTTAGGTATCGCTGGAACGATAAAATTGCTAAGTACCGCGCCGTGTCGGTTAGACGGTTCGCGGTAAGAGTAAACTTTTTTCCTATCGTTCCTAGATGATTTTAAACGTTATATTCGTGGTAAACTGTGCATACGAAACCGTGTGTCGTGACGCCAGTTCTCTCGGACGCGTATTTACCGAGTTAACTTCCGGCGAGTCGCTTAGGTATCGCTGGAACGATAAAATTGCTAAGTACCGCGCCGTGTCGGTTAGACGGTTCGCGGTAAGAGTAAACTTTTTTCCTATCGTTCCTAGATGATTTTAAACGTTATATTCGTGGTAAACTGTGCATACGAAACCGTGTGTCGTGACGCCAGTTCTCTCGGACGCGTATTTACCGAGTTAACTTCCGGCGAGTCGCTTAGGTATCGCTGGAACGATAAAATTGCTAAGTACCGCGCCGTGTCGGTTAGACGGTTCGCGGTAAGAGTAAACTTTTTTCCTATCGTTCCTAGATGATTTTAAACGTTATATTCGTGGTAAACTGTGCATACGAAACCGTGTGTCGTGACGCCAGTTCTCTCGGACGCGTATTTACCGAGTTAACTTCCGGCGAGTCGCTTAGGTATCGCTGGAACGATAAAATTGCTAAGTACCGCGCCGTGTCGGTTAGACGGTTCGCGGTAAGAGTAAACTTTTTTCCTATCGTTCCTAGATGATTTTAAACGTTATATTCGTGGTAAACTGTGCATACGAAACCGTGTGTCGTGACGCCAGTTCTCTCGGACGCGTATTTACCGAGTTAACTTCCGGCGAGTCGCTTAGGTATCGCTGGAACGATAAAATAGCTAAGTACCGCGCCGTGTCGGTTAGACGGTTCGCGGTAAGAGTAAACTTTTTTCCTATCGTTCCTAGATGATTTTAAACGTTATATTCGTGGTAAACTGTGCATACGAAACCGTGTGTCGTGACGCCAGTTCTCTCGGACGCGTATTTACCGAGTTAACTTCCGGCGAGTCGCTTAGGTATCGCTGGAACGATAAAATTGCTAAGTACCGCGCCGTGTCGGTTAGACGGTTCGCGGTAAGAGTAAACTTTTTTCCTATCGTTCCTAGATGATTTTAAACGTTATATTCGTGGTAAACTGTGCATACGAAACCGTGTGTCGTGACGCCAGTTCTCTCGGACGCGTATTTACCGAGTTAACTTCCGGCGAGTCGCTTAGGTATCGCTGGAACGATAAAATTGCTAAGTACCGCGCCGTGTCGGTTAGACGGTTCGCGGTAAGAGTAAACTTTTTTCCTATCGTTCCTAGATGATTTTAAACGTTATATTCGTGGTAAACTGTGCATACGAAACCGTGTGTCGTGACGCCAGTTCTCTCGGACGCGTATTTACCGAGTTAACTTCCGGCGAGTCGCTTAGGTATCGCTGGAACGATAAAATTGCTAAGTACCGCGCCGTGTCGGTTAGACGGTTCGCGGTAAGAGTAAACTTTTTTCCTATCGTTCCTAGATGATTTTAAACGTTATATTCGTGGTAAACTGTGCATACGAAACCGTGTGTCGTGACGCCAGTTCTCTCGGACGCGTATTTACCGAGTTAACTTCCGGCGAGTCGCTTAGGTATCGCTGGAACGATAAAATTGCTAAGTACCGCGCCGTGTCGGTTAGACGGTTCGCGGTAAGAGTAAACTTTTTTCCTATCGTTCCTAGATGATTTTAAACGTTATATTCGTGGTAAACTGTGCATACGAAACCGTGTGTCGTGACGCCAGTTCTCTCGGACGCGTATTTACCGAGTTAACTTCCGGCGAGTCGCTTAGGTATCGCTGGAACGATAAAATTGCTAAGTACCGCGCCGTGTCGGTTAGACGGTTCGCGGTAAGAGTAAACTTTTTTCCTATCGTTCCTAGATGATTTTAAACGTTATATTCGTGGTAAACTGTGCATACGAAACCGTGTGTCGTGACGCCAGTTCTCTCGGACGCGTATTTACCGAGTTAACTTCCGGCGAGTCGCTTAGGTATCGCTGGAACGATAAAATTGCTAAGTACCGCGCCGTGTCGGTTAGACGGTTCGCGGTAAGAGTAAACTTTTTTCCTATCGTTCCTAGATGATTTTAAACGTTATATTCGTGGTAAACTGTGCATACGAAACCGTGTGTCGTGACGCCAGTTCTCTCGGACGCGTATTTACCGAGTTAACTTCCGGCGAGTCGCTTAGGTATCGCTGGAACGATAAAATTGCTAAGTACCGCGCCGTGTCGGTTAGACGGTTCGCGGTAAGAGTAAACTTTTTTCCTATCGTTCCTAGATGATTTTAAACGTTATATTCGTGGTAAACTGTGCATACGAAACCGTGTGTCGTGACGCCAGTTCTCTCGGACGCGTATTTACCGAGTTAACTTCCGGCGAGTCGCTTAGGTATCGCTGGAACGATAAAATTGCTAAGTACCGCGCCGTGTCGGTTAGACGGTTCGCGGTAAGAGTAAACTTTTTTCCTATCGTTCCTAGATGATTTTAAACGTTATATTCGTGGTAAACTGTGCATACGAAACCGTGTGTCGTGACGCCAGTTCTCTCGGACGCGTATTTACCGAGTTAACTTCCGGCGAGTCGCTTAGGTATCGCTGGAACGATAAAATTGCTAAGTACCGCGCCGTGTCGGTTAGACGGTTCGCGGTAAGAGTAAACTTTTTTCCTATCGTTCCTAGATGATTTTAAACGTTATATTCGTGGTAAACTGTGCATACGAAACCGTGTGTCGTGACGCCAGTTCTCTCGGACGCGTATTTACCGAGTTAACTTCCGGCGAGTCGCTTAGGTATCGCTGGAACGATAAAATTGCTAAGTACCGCGCCGTGTCGGTTAGACGGTTCGCGGTAAGAGTAAACTTTTTTCCTATCGTTCCTAGATGATTTTAAACGTTATATTCGTGGTAAACTGTGCATACGAAACCGTGTGTCGTGACGCCAGTTCTCTCGGACGCGTATTTACCGAGTTAACTTCCGGCGAGTCGCTTAGGTATCGCTGGAACGATAAAATTGCTAAGTACCGCGCCGTGTCGGTTAGACGGTTCGCGGTAAGAGTAAACTTTTTTCCTATCGTTCCTAGATGATTTTAAACGTTATATTCGTGGTAAACTGTGCATACGAAACCGTGTGTCGTGACGCCAGTTCTCTCGGACGCGTATTTACCGAGTTAACTTCCGGCGAGTCGCTTAGGTATCGCTGGAACGATAAAATTGCTAAGTACCGCGCCGTGTCGGTTAGACGGTTCGCGGTAAGAGTAAACTTTTTTCCTATCGTTCCTAGATGATTTTAAACGTTATATTCGTGGTAAACTGTGCATACGAAACCGTGTGTCGTGACGCCAGTTCTCTCGGACGCGTATTTACCGAGTTAACTTCCGGCGAGTCGCTTAGGTATCGCTGGAACGATAAAATTGCTAAGTACCGCGCCGTGTCGGTTAGACGGTTCGCGGTAAGAGTAAACTTTTTTCCTATCGTTCCTAGATGATTTTAAACGTTATATTCGTGGTAAACTGTGCATACGAAACCGTGTGTCGTGACGCCAGTTCTCTCGGACGCGTATTTACCGAGTTAACTTCCGGCGAGTCGCTTAGGTATCGCTGGAACGATAAAATTGCTAAGTACCGCGCCGTGTCGGTTAGACGGTTCGCGGTAAGAGTAAACTTTTTTCCTATCGTTCCTAGATGATTTTAAACGTTATATTCGTGGTAAACTGTGCATACGAAACCGTGTGTCGTGACGCCAGTTCTCTCGGACGCGTATTTACCGAGTTAACTTCCGGCGAGTCGCTTAGGTATCGCTGGAACGATAAAATTGCTAAGTACCGCGCCGTGTCGGTTAGACGGTTCGCGGTAAGAGTAAACTTTTTTCCTATCGTTCCTAGATGATTTTAAACGTTATATTCGTGGTAAACTGTGCATACGAAACCGTGTGTCGTGACGCCAGTTCTCTCGGACGCGTATTTACCGAGTTAACTTCCGGCGAGTCGCTTAGGTATCGCTGGAACGATAAAATTGCTAAGTACCGCGCCGTGTCGGTTAGACGGTTCGCGGTAAGAGTAAACTTTTTTCCTATCGTTCCTAGATGATTTTAAACGTTATATTCGTGGTAAACTGTGCATACGAAACCGTGTGTCGTGACGCCAGTTCTCTCGGACGCGTATTTACCGAGTTAACTTCCGGCGAGTCGCTTAGGTATCGCTGGAACGATAAAATTGCTAAGTACCGCGCCGTGTCGGTTAGACGGTTCGCGGTAAGAGTAAACTTTTTTCCTATCGTTCCTAGATGATTTTAAACGTTATATTCGTGGTAAACTGTGCATACGAAACCGTGTGTCGTGACGCCAGTTCTCTCGGACGCGTATTTACCGAGTTAACTTCCGGCGAGTCGCTTAGGTATCGCTGGAACGATAAAATTGCTAAGTACCGCGCCGTGTCGGTTAGACGGTTCGCGGTAAGAGTAAACTTTTTTCCTATCGTTCCTAGATGATTTTAAACGTTATATTCGTGGTAAACTGTGCATACGAAACCGTGTGTCGTGACGCCAGTTCTCTCGGACGCGTATTTACCGAGTTAACTTCCGGCGAGTCGCTTAGGTATCGCTGGAACGATAAAATTGCTAAGTACCGCGCCGTGTCGGTTAGACGGTTCGCGGTAAGAGTAAACTTTTTTCCTATCGTTCCTAGATGATTTTAAACGTTATATTCGTGGTAAACTGTGCATACGAAACCGTGTGTCGTGACGCCAGTTCTCTCGGACGCGTATTTACCGAGTTAACTTCCGGCGAGTCGCTTAGGTATCGCTGGAACGATAAAATTGCTAAGTACCGCGCCGTGTCGGTTAGACGGTTCGCGGTAAGAGTAAACTTTTTTCCTATCGTTCCTAGATGATTTTAAACGTTATATTCGTGGTAAACTGTGCATACGAAACCGTGTGTCGTGACGCCAGTTCTCTCGGACGCGTATTTACCGAGTTAACTTCCGGCGAGTCGCTTAGGTATCGCTGGAACGATAAAATTGCTAAGTACCGCGCCGTGTCGGTTAGACGGTTCGCGGTAAGAGTAAACTTTTTTCCTATCGTTCCTAGATGATTTTAAACGTTATATTCGTGGTAAACTGTGCATACGAAACCGTGTGTCGTGACGCCAGTTCTCTCGGACGCGTATTTACCGAGTTAACTTCCGGCGAGTCGCTTAGGTATCGCTGGAACGATAAAATTGCTAAGTACCGCGCCGTGTCGGTTAGACGGTTCGCGGTAAGAGTAAACTTTTTTCCTATCGTTCCTAGATGATTTTAAACGTTATATTCGTGGTAAACTGTGCATACGAAACCGTGTGTCGTGACGCCAGTTCTCTCGGACGCGTATTTACCGAGTTAACTTCCGGCGAGTCGCTTAGGTATCGCTGGAACGATAAAATTGCTAAGTACCGCGCCGTGTCGGTTAGACGGTTCGCGGTAAGAGTAAACTTTTTTCCTATCGTTCCTAGATGATTTTAAACGTTATATTCGTGGTAAACTGTGCATACGAAACCGTGTGTCGTGACGCCAGTTCTCTCGGACGCGTATTTACCGAGTTAACTTCCGGCGAGTCGCTTAGGTATCGCTGGAACGATAAAATTGCTAAGTACCGCGCCGTGTCGGTTAGACGGTTCGCGGTAAGAGTAAACTTTTTTCCTATCGTTCCTAGATGATTTTAAACGTTATATTCGTGGTAAACTGTGCATACGAAACCGTGTGTCGTGACGCCAGTTCTCTCGGACGCGTATTTACCGAGTTAACTTCCGGCGAGTCGCTTAGGTATCGCTGGAACGATAAAATTGCTAAGTACCGCGCCGTGTCGGTTAGACGGTTCGCGGTAAGAGTAAACTTTTTTCCTATCGTTCCTAGATGATTTTAAACGTTATATTCGTGGTAAACTGTGCATACGAAACCGTGTGTCGTGACGCCAGTTCTCTCGGACGCGTATTTACCGAGTTAACTTCCGGCGAGTCGCTTAGGTATCGCTGGAACGATAAAATTGCTAAGTACCGCGCCGTGTCGGTTAGACGGTTCGCGGTAAGAGTAAACTTTTTTCCTATCGTTCCTAGATGATTTTAAACGTTATATTCGTGGTAAACTGTGCATACGAAACCGTGTGTCGTGACGCCAGTTCTCTCGGACGCGTATTTACCGAGTTAACTTCCGGCGAGTCGCTTAGGTATCGCTGGAACGATAAAATTGCTAAGTACCGCGCCGTGTCGGTTAGACGGTTCGCGGTAAGAGTAAACTTTTTTCCTATCGTTCCTAGATGATTTTAAACGTTATATTCGTGGTAAACTGTGCATACGAAACCGTGTGTCGTGACGCCAGTTCTCTCGGACGCGTATTTACCGAGTTAACTTCCGGCGAGTCGCTTAGGTATCGCTGGAACGATAAAATTGCTAAGTACCGCGCCGTGTCGGTTAGACGGTTCGCGGTAAGAGTAAACTTTTTTCCTATCGTTCCTAGATGATTTTAAACGTTATATTCGTGGTAAACTGTGCATACGAAACCGTGTGTCGTGACGCCAGTTCTCTCGGACGCGTATTTACCGAGTTAACTTCCGGCGAGTCGCTTAGGTATCGCTGGAACGATAAAATTGCTAAGTACCGCGCCGTGTCGGTTAGACGGTTCGCGGTAAGAGTAAACTTTTTTCCTATCGTTCCTAGATGATTTTAAACGTTATATTCGTGGTAAACTGTGCATACGAAACCGTGTGTCGTGACGCCAGTTCTCTCGGACGCGTATTTACCGAGTTAACTTCCGGCGAGTCGCTTAGGTATCGCTGGAACGATAAAATTGCTAAGTACCGCGCCGTGTCGGTTAGACGGTTCGCGGTAAGAGTAAACTTTTTTCCTATCGTTCCTAGATGATTTTAAACGTTATATTCGTTGTAAACTGTGCATACGAAACCGTGTGTCGTGACGCCAGTTCTCTCGGACGCGTATTTACCGAGTTAACTTCCGGCGAGTCGCTTAGGTATCGCTGGAACGATAAAATTGCTAAGTACCGCGCCGTGTCGGTTAGACGGTTCGCGGTAAGAGTAAACTTTTTTCCTATCGTTCCTAGATGATTTTAAACGTTATATTCGTGGTAAACTGTGCATACGAAACCGTGTGTCGTGACGCCAGTTCTCTCGGACGCGTATTTACCGAGTTAACTTCCGGCGAGTCGCTTAGGTATCGCTGGAACGATAAAATTGCTAAGTACCGCGCCGTGTCGGTTAGACGGTTCGCGGTAAGAGTAAACTTTTTTCCTATCGTTCCTAGATGATTTTAAACGTTATATTCGTGGTAAACTGTGCATACGAAACCGTGTGTCGTGACGCCAGTTCTCTCGGACGCGTATTTACCGAGTTAACTTCCGGCGAGTCGCTTAGGTATCGCTGGAACGATAAAATTGCTAAGTACCGCGCCGTGTCGGTTAGACGGTTCGCGGTAAGAGTAAACTTTTTTCCTATCGTTCCTAGATGATTTTAAACGTTATATTCGTGGTAAACTGTGCATACGAAACCGTGTGTCGTGACGCCAGTTCTCTCGGACGCGTATTTACCGAGTTAACTTCCGGCGAGTCGCTTAGGTATCGCTGGAACGATAAAATTGCTAAGTACCGCGCCGTGTCGGTTAGACGGTTCGCGGTAAGAGTAAACTTTTTTCCTATCGTTCCTAGATGATTTTAAACGTTATATTCGTGGTAAACTGTGCATACGAAACCGTGTGTCGTGACGCCAGTTCTCTCGGACGCGTATTTACCGAGTTAACTTCCGGCGAGTCGCTTAGGTATCGCTGGAACGATAAAATTGCTAAGTACCGCGCCGTGTCGGTTAGACGGTTCGCGGTAAGAGTAAACTTTTTTCCTATCGTTCCTAGATGATTTTAAACGTTATATTCGTGGTAAACTGTGCATACGAAACCGTGTGTCGTGACGCCAGTTCTCTCGGACGCGTATTTACCGAGTTAACTTCCGGCGAGTCGCTTAGGTATCGCTGGAACGATAAAATTGCTAAGTACCGCGCCGTGTCGGTTAGACGGTTCGCGGTAAGAGTAAACTTTTTTCCTATCGTTCCTAGATGATTTTAAACGTTATATTCGTGGTAAACTGTGCATACGAAACCGTGTGTCGTGACGCCAGTTCTCTCGGACGCGTATTTACCGAGTTAACTTCCGGCGAGTCGCTTAGGTATCGCTGGAACGATAAAATTGCTAAGTACCGCGCCGTGTCGGTTAGACGGTTCGCGGTAAGAGTAAACTTTTTTCCTATCGTTCCTAGATGATTTTAAACGTTATATTCGTGGTAAACTGTGCATACGAAACCGTGTGTCGTGACGCCAGTTCTCTCGGACGCGTATTTACCGAGTTAACTTCCGGCGAGTCGCTTAGGTATCGCTGGAACGATAAAATTGCTAAGTACCGCGCCGTGTCGGTTAGACGGTTCGCGGTAAGAGTAAACTTTTTTCCTATCGTTCCTAGATGATTTTAAACGTTATATTCGTGGTAAACTGTGCATACGAAACCGTGTGTCGTGACGCCAGTTCTCTCGGACGCGTATTTACCGAGTTAACTTCCGGCGAGTCGCTTAGGTATCGCTGGAACGATAAAATTGCTAAGTACCGCGCCGTGTCGGTTAGACGGTTCGCGGTAAGAGTAAACTTTTTTCCTATCGTTCCTAGATGATTTTAAACGTTATATTCGTGGTAAACTGTGCATACGAAACCGTGTGTCGTGACGCCAGTTCTCTCGGACGCGTATTTACCGAGTTAACTTCCGGCGAGTCGCTTAGGTATCGCTGGAACGATAAAATTGCTAAGTACCGCGCCGTGTCGGTTAGACGGTTCGCGGTAAGAGTAAACTTTTTTCCTATCGTTCCTAGATGATTTTAAACGTTATATTCGTGGTAAACTGTGCATACGAAACCGTGTGTCGTGACGCCAGTTCTCTCGGACGCGTATTTACCGAGTTAACTTCCGGCGAGTCGCTTAGGTATCGCTGGAACGATAAAATTGCTAAGTACCGCGCCGTGTCGGTTAGACGGTTCGCGGTAAGAGTAAACTTTTTTCCTATCGTTCCTAGATGATTTTAAACGTTATATTCGTGGTAAACTGTGCATACGAAACCGTGTGTCGTGACGCCAGTTCTCTCGGACGCGTATTTACCGAGTTAACTTCCGGCGAGTCGCTTAGGTATCGCTGGAACGATAAAATTGCTAAGTACCGCGCCGTGTCGGTTAGACGGTTCGCGGTAAGAGTAAACTTTTTTCCTATCGTTCCTAGATGATTTTAAACGTTATATTCGTGGTAAACTGTGCATACGAAACCGTGTGTCGTGACGCCAGTTCTCTCGGACGCGTATTTACCGAGTTAACTTCCGGCGAGTCGCTTAGGTATCGCTGGAACGATAAAATTGCTAAGTACCGCGCCAGTGTCGGTTAGACGGTTCGCGGTAAGAGTAAACTTTTTTCCTATCGTTCCTAGATGATTTTAAACGTTATATTCGTGGTAAACTGTGCATACGAAACCGTGTGTCGTGACGCCAGTTCTCTCGGACGCGTATTTACCGAGTTAACTTCCGGCGAGTCGCTTAGGTATCGCTGGAACTATCGCTGGAACGATAAAATTGCTAAGTACCGCGCCGTGTCGGTTAGACGTTCGCGGTAAGAGTACACTTTTTTCCTATCGGTTCCTAGATGATTTTAAACGTTATATTCGTGGTAAACTGTGCATACGAAACCGTGTGTCGTGACGCCAGTTCTCTCGGACGCGTATTTACCGAGTTAACTTCCGGCGAGTCGCTTAGGTATCGCTGGAACGATAAAATTGCTAAGTACCGCGCCGTGTCGGTTAGACGGTTCGCGGTAAGAGTAAACTTTTTTCCTATCGTGCCTAGATGATTTTAAACGTTATATTCGTGGTAAACTGTGCATACGAAACCGTGTGTCGTGACGCCAGTTCTCTCGGACGCGTATTTACCGAGTTAACTTCCGGCGAGTCGCTTAGGTATCGCTGGAACGATAAAATTGCTAAGTACCGCGCCGTGTCGGTTAGACGGTTCGCGGTAAGAGTAAACTTTTTTTCCTATCGTTCCTAGATGATTTTAAACGTTATATTCGTGGTAAACTGTGCATACGAAACCGTGTGTCGTGACGCCAGTTCTCTCGGACGCGTATTTACCGAGTTAACTTCCGGCGAGTCGCTTAGGTATCGCTGGAACGATAAATTGCTAAGTACCGCGCCCGTGTCGGTTAGACGGTTCGCGGTAAGAGTAAACTTTTTTCCTATCGTTCCTAGATGATTTTAAACGTTATATTCGTGGTAAACTGTGCATACGGAAACCGTGTGTCGTGACGCCAGTTCTCTCGGACGCGTATTTACCGAGTTAACTTCCGGCGAGTCCGCTTAGGTATCGCTTGGAACGATAAAATTGCTAAGTACCGCGCCGTGTCGGTTAGACGGTTCGCGGTAAGAGTAAACTTTTTTCCTATCGTTCCTAGATGATTTTAAACGTTATATTCGTGGTAAACTGTGCATACGAAACCGTGTGTCGTGACGCCAGTTCTCTCGGACGCGTATTTACCGAGTTATAAGCGAGTTAACTTCCGGCGAGTCGCTTAGGTATCGCTGGAACGATAAAATTGCTAAGTACCGCGCCGTGTCGGTTAGACGGTTCGCGGTAAGAGTAAACTTTTTTTCCTATCGTTCCTAGATGATTTTAAACGTTATATTCGTGGTAAACTGTGCATACGAAACCGTGCTGTCGTGACGCCAGTTCTCTCGGACGCGTATTTACCGAGTTAACTTCCGGCGAGTCGCTTAGGTATCGCTGGAACGATAAAATTGCTAAGTACCGCGCCGTGTCGGTTAGACGGTTCGCGGTAAGAGTAAACTTTTTTCCTATCGTTCCTAGATGATTTTAAACGTTATATTCGTGGTAAACTGTGCATACGAAACCGTGTGTCGTGACGCCAGTTCTCTCGGACGCGTATTTACCGAGTTATAAGCGAGTTAACTTCCGGCGAGTCGCTTAGGTATCGCTGGAACGATAAAATTGCTAAGTACCGCGCCGTGTCGGTTAGACGGTTCGCGGTAAGAGTAAACTTTTTTCCTATCGTTCCTAGATGATTTTAAACGTTATATTCGTGGTAAACTGTGCATACGAAACCGTGTGTCGTGACGCCAGTTCTCTCGGACGCGTATTTACCGAGTTAACTTCCGGCGAGTCGCTTAGGTATCGCTGGAACGATAAAATTGCTAAGTACCGCGCGGCCGTGTCGGTTAGACGGTTCGCGGTAAGAGTAAACTTTTTTCCTATCGTTCCTAGATGATTTTAAACGTTATATTCGTGGTAAACTGTGCATACGAAACCGTGTGTCGTGACGCCAGTTCTCTCGGACGCGTATTTACGAGTTTATAAGCGAGTTAACTTCCGGCGAGTCGCTTAGGTATCGCTGGAACGATAAAATTGCTAAGTACCGCGCCGGTGGTCGGTTAGACGGTTCGCGGTAAGAGTAAACTTTTTTCCTATCGTTCCTAGATGATTTTAAACGTTATATTCGTGGTAACTGTGCATACGAAACCGTGTGTCGTGACGCCAGTTCTCTCGGACGCGTATTTACCGAGTTAACTTCCGGCGAGTCGCTTAGGTATCGCTGGAACGATAAAATTGCTAAGTACCGCGCCGTGTCGGTTAGACGGTTCGCGGTAAGAGTAAACTTTTTTCCTATCGTTCCTAGATGATTTTAAACGTTATATTCGTGGTAAACTGTGCATACGAAACCGTGTGTCGTGACGCCAGTTCTCTCGGACGCGTATTTACCGAGTTAACTTCCGGCGAGTCGCTTAGGTATCGCTGGAACGATAAAATTGCTAAGTACCGCGCCGTGTCGGTTAGACGGTTCGCGGTAAGAGTAAACTTTTTTCCTATCGTTCCTAGATGATTTTAAACGTTATATTCGTGGTAAACTGTGCATACGAAACCGTGTGTCGTGACGCCAGTTCTCTCGGACGCGTATTTACCGAGTTAACTTCCGGCGAGTCGCTTAGGTATCGCTGGAACGATAAAATTGCTAAGTACCGCGCCGTGTCGGTTAGACGGTTCGCGGTAAGAGTAAACTTTTTTCCTATCGTTCCTAGATGATTTTAAACGTTATATTCGTGGTAAACTGTGCATACGAAACCGTGTGTCGTGACGCCAGTTCTCTCGGACGCGTATTTACCGAGTTAACTTCCGGCGAGTCGCTTAGGTATCGCTGGAACGATAAAATTGCTAAGTACCGCGCCGTGTCGGTTAGACGGTTCGCGGTAAGAGTAAACTTTTTTCCTATCGTTCCTAGATGATTTTAAACGTTATATTCGTGGTAAACTGTGCATACGAAACCGTGTGTCGTGACGCCAGTTCTCTCGGACGCGTATTTACCGAGTTATAAGCGAGTTAACTTCCGGCGAGTCGCTTAGGTATCGCTGGAACGATAAAATTGCTAAGTACCGCGCCGTGTCGGTTAGACGGTTCGCGGTAAGAGTAAACTTTTTTCCTATCGTTCCTAGATGATTTTAAACGTTATATTCGTGGTAAACTGTGCATACGAAACCGTGTGTCGTGACGCCAGTTCTCTCGGACGCGTATTTACCGAGTTAACTTCCGGCGAGTCGCTTAGGTATCGCTGGAACGATAAAATTGCTAAGTACCGCGCCGTGTCGGTTAGACGGTTCGCGGTAAGAGTAAACTTTTTTCCTATCGTTCCTAGATGATTTTAAACGTTATATTCGTGGTAAACTGTGCATACGAAACCGTGTGTCGTGACGCCAGTTCTCTCGGACGCGTATTTACCGAGTTAACTTCCGGCGAGTCGCTTAGGTATCGCTGGAACGATAAAATTGCTAAGTACCGCGCCGTGTCGGTTAGACGGTTCGCGGTAAGAGTAAACTTTTTTCCTATCGTTCCTAGATGATTTTAAACGTTATATTCGTGGTAAACTGTGCATACGAAACCGTGTGTCGTGACGCCAGTTCTCTCGGACGCGTATTTACCGAGTTAACTTCCGGCGAGTCGCTTAGGTATCGCTGGAACGATAAAATTGCTAAGTACCGCGCCGTGTCGGTTAGACGGTTCGCGGTAAGAGTAAACTTTTTTCCTATCGTTCCTAGATGATTTTAAACGTTATATTCGTGGTAAACTGTGCATACGAAACCGTGTGTCGTGACGCCAGTTCTCTCGGACGCGTATTTACCGAGTTATAAGCGAGTTAACTTCCGGCGAGTCGCTTAGGTATCGCTGGAACGATAAAATTGCTAAGTACCGCGCCGTGTCGGTTAGACGGTTCGCGGTAAGAGTAAACTTTTTTCCTATCGTTCCTAGATGATTTTAAACGTTATATTCGTGGTAAACTGTGCATACGAAACCGTGTGTCGTGACGCCAGTTCTCTCGGACGCGTATTTACCGAGTTAACTTCCGGCGAGTCGCTTAGGTATCGCTGGAACGATAAAATTGCTAAGTACCGCGCCGTGTCGGTTAGACGGTTCGCGGTAAGAGTAAACTTTTTTCCTATCGTTCCTAGATGATTTTAAACGTTATATTCGTGGTAAACTGTGCATACGAAACCGTGTGTCGTGACGCCAGTTCTCTCGGACGCGTATTTACCGAGTTAACTTCCGGCGAGTCGCTTAGGTATCGCTGGAACGATAAAATTGCTAAGTACCGCGCCGTGTCGGTTAGACGGTTCGCGGTAAGAGTAAACTTTTTTCCTATCGTTCCTAGATGATTTTAAACGTTATATTCGTGGTAAACTGTGCATACGAAACCGTGTGTCGTGACGCCAGTTCTCTCGGACGCGTATTTACCGAGTTAACTTCCGGCGAGTCGCTTAGGTATCGCTGGAACGATAAAATTGCTAAGTACCGCGCCGTGTCGGTTAGACGGTTCGCGGTAAGAGTAAACTTTTTTCCTATCGTTCCTAGATGATTTTAAACGTTATATTCGTGGTAAACTGTGCATACGAAACCGTGTGTCGTGACGCCAGTTCTCTCGGACGCGTATTTACCGAGTTAACTTCCGGCGAGTCGCTTAGGTATCGCTGGAACGATAAAATTGCTAAGTACCGCGCCGTGTCGGTTAGACGGTTCGCGGTAAGAGTAAACTTTTTTCCTATCGTTCCTAGATGATTTTAAACGTTATATTCGTGGTAAACTGTGCATACGAAACCGTGTGTCGTGACGCCAGTTCTCTCGGACGCGTATTTACCGAGTTAACTTCCGGCGAGTCGCTTAGGTATCGCTGGAACGATAAAATTGCTAAGTACCGCGCCGTGTCGGTTAGACGGTTCGCGGTAAGAGTAAACTTTTTTCCTATCGTTCCTAGATGATTTTAAACGTTATATTCGTGGTAAACTGTGCATACGAAACCGTGTGTCGTGACGCCAGTTCTCTCGGACGCGTATTTACCGAGTTATAAGCGAGTTAACTTCCGGCGAGTCGCTTAGGTATCGCTGGAACGATAAAATTGCTAAGTACCGCGCCGTGTCGGTTAGACGGTTCGCGGTAAGAGTAAACTTTTTTCCTATCGTTCCTAGATGATTTTAAACGTTATATTCGTGGTAAACTGTGCATACGAAACCGTGTGTCGTGACGCCAGTTCTCTCGGACGCGTATTTACCGAGTTAACTTCCGGCGAGTCGCTTAGGTATCGCTGGAACGATAAAATTGCTAAGTACCGCGCCGTGTCGGTTAGACGGTTCGCGGTAAGAGTAAACTTTTTTCCTATCGTTCCTAGATGATTTTAAACGTTATATTCGTGGTAAACTGTGCATACGAAACCGTGTGTCGTGACGCCAGTTCTCTCGGACGCGTATTTACCGAGTTAACTTCCGGCGAGTCGCTTAGGTATCGCTGGAACGATAAAATTGCTAAGTACCGCGCCGTGTCGGTTAGACGGTTCGCGGTAAGAGTAAACTTTTTTCCTATCGTTCCTAGATGATTTTAAACGTTATATTCGTGGTAAACTGTGCATACGAAACCGTGTGTCGTGACGCCAGTTCTCTCGGACGCGTATTTACCGAGTTAACTTCCGGCGAGTCGCTTAGGTATCGCTGGAACGATAAAATTGCTAAGTACCGCGCCGTGTCGGTTAGACGGTTCGCGGTAAGAGTAAACTTTTTTCCTATCGTTCCTAGATGATTTTAAACGTTATATTCGTGGTAAACTGTGCATACGAAACCGTGTGTCGTGACGCCAGTTCTCTCGGACGCGTATTTACCGAGTTATAAGCGAGTTAACTTCCGGCGAGTCGCTTAGGTATCGCTGTGAAGGTGGGATGTCGCAATGAGGACAGAAGGTTTACCGCTGGTTGAGGAGAAATGAATTTGTACTACTCTGCGTGGTTGAACTTTGTACTTTATTCTGCCGGTCAACCGCGTGACCGATCTCAACGAAATCTCGAGCAGGACTGCCGAGTCAAACGCTTACAAACTAACCATTCGCTCGATGACGCATTCTCACGAACACAGATCCTTTGTTCATTCACGCAGCTCATTTTCACTGTAACCTAAACTAAACATTCAGACCCTTCGCGACGTTCAACCCAATCATCTAAACATTCTCTCGACGCTATCACACGCAGACGCAACCTGATCCATACTTTCGATGCTAACGCACAACCGGACTCATTCATACAATGTTTAAACCTAAACAATTGGCGGGGACGTGGCGTCGGCCTGTCGCCGCCACATCACCCCCCCACCAGTGATTGACACAATCACGAAATTTGGAGACGATCCGGGAATCGGACCTTTCTTCCGGACCGTGTGACGCGTTCGCTCGCATTTCTGGTCAGGACGGGAGGCGGCAGCGCCGCCGGCCCCCGCGATGGTGCCCTCGGACGGAGCGGTTGCCCCGTGCTCTCCGACGGTGTCGGCGGTGGTCCCTCGGACTGCCCCGATGACGCTGGCCGCGTTGTATCCGGTGTTGTCGGTTGCGTGGGATCCGCATCCAGCAAATACGCTGGCTTTAGTCGATCCACCGTGACGGTTACGGGTTTGCCCCGGATGCTCAGCGAAAACGTCCGAGCGCCCCGGTTTAGGACCCTGTATGGCCCGTCGTACGGCGGCTGGAGGATCCCTCGAACGGTGTCGTTTCGCAAAAAAACGTGCTCCGCCGTGGCCAGATCCTTGTAGACGAAAACTCGTCTGGCTGAATGGTTGCTACCAGCTTTCGGGGCGAGGGTCGCGAAATGCTCGCGCAGCTTCCCGACGAAGTCCCCCGGTAGCAGCTGCGACTGTCCGCCTCGTGGTTCCAGGAATTCCCCTGGTAGGCGTAGCGTCTCGCCGTAGACCAGCTCTGCTGCGGTGGACTGCAAATCTTCCCTCCAGGCTGCGCGGATGCCCAGCAATATGGTGGGAAGAATCTCTGTCCAGCGGGTGTGCTGCTGGCAGCGGATTGCTGCCTTAAATTGGCGGTGGAACCGTTCTACCATCCCATTTGCTGCTGGATGATAGGCCGTTGTCCGCCAGTGGGTTGCACCTGTTAGTTGCGATAGAGCCTGGAACAATCGCGATTCAAACTGTCGACCTTGGTCGGTCGTCACGCGCAGCGGGGTTCCGAACCGGGAAATCCACCCCTCATAAAACGCTCGTGCCACGGTCGAAGCCTCTTGGTCCTTTATCGGAAAGGCCTCAGGCCAGCGCGTGAACCGATCGACGCAGGTCAGGCAATACCTGCATCCCTCCGAAACCGGGAGAATCACTATGTCTATGTGTACGTGCTCAAATCTCGCGGACGGCGCATTGAATTTTCCGAGAGGCGCGGAAACATGTCTGTTTATTTTTGAGCGCTGGCACGGTACACAACCGCGGGCCCAATTACGGCAGTCGGCCTTAACGGACGGCCACACGTATCGTTCCGTCACGAGTCTCACTGTCGCGTTAACTCCTGGATGCGCCAGGCAATGTATCGACTCGAACACGGCCCGTCGAAAAGGTCCCGTAACAAAAGGTCGCGCATTTCCCGTTGATACGTCGCAGATCACCTCAGCGTCCGTACCCGAAAACCGTATCCGTTCGAACACCAAATTGTTCTCGACTTCGCCGCGCACGTACGCCAGGAGCTCCGCGTCGTGACACTGGGACTCCGCCAAATCGGAGTAGCTGAAGGGCCCGGCGACCTCCTCCAATCTGGATAGCGCGTCGGCGACGACGTTCTCCTCTCCGGCGATGTGGCGGATGTCGGTGGTGAACTGCCCGATGAAGTCCAGGTACCTGAATTGCCTGGGAGAACATTTCTCGGGCTTCTGCTGAAAGGCGAACGTTATCGGCTTATGGTCCGTGTATATCGTGAAGGTTCGCCCCTCCACCATGTGTCGGAAATGTTTAATTGCCAAATATATGGCTAACATTTCCCGGTCGTAAGCGCCGTAATTCTTCTCGGCGGCGCTGAGCTTTTTGGAGAAGAAAGCCAACGGCTGCCAGTCCTCTCCGACACGCTGTTGTAACACTGCTCCGATTGTAAAATCGGATGCGTCGCAAAACAGGCCCAGCGGCGCGTCGTCCCTTGGGTGCGACAGCAAAGTCGCCCGCCTCAGGCTGTCTTTCGCTTCGGCGAGGGCCGCAGCAGCTTCCTCGGACCACTCCAGCTTCGCGTTACCCCTGATATTGCCGTGCAGCAAATCGTTGAGGGGTGCCTGCACGCGTGCAGCCCCGGTCATGAAACGTCTGTAGAAGTTAAGCATGCCCAGGAACTGTCTCAGCTGCTTCGCGGTGGTCGGCTGCGGGTAGTTGACGATTGCCTCCACTTTTTCTTCCAACGGGCTGGTGCCTCCGGACGATACGGCATAACCCAGAAACTTCACCTGCGCCTGGCCGAAAACGCACTTCGCCGCGTTTATAGTTATGCCGTGCTTGTCGAGGCGCGTAAACACTTCAGCCAAGTGTCGCACGTGCTCCTCTTCTGTCGACGATGCCACCAATATGTCGTCGATATACGCGTACACGAAATCCAACCCGCGTAACACCTCGTCGATGAAACGTTGGAATGTTTGTGCCGCGTTTCGCAAACCGAACGACATACAGGGGAACTCGAATAGTCCGAAGGGAGTCGTTATCGCGGTTTTGGCAATGTCTTCCGCGGCCACTGGAATTTGATTATACGCGCGCACTAGATCTATGGTCGAAAACACTGTTTTCCCGTGCAGCGCGTGTGCAAAGTCTTCGATATGCTTTACGGGATACCTATCCGGCACTGTCCGCGCATTTAACGCCCGGTAATCCCCGCACGGTCGCCAAGCGTCCTGTCCCTTTTTCGGGGTCATGTGCAACGGCGCGGACCACGCACTTTCCGACAGACGCGCGATACCGAGACGCATCATCGTCTCGAACTCTTGACGAGCCTGCTTTAAGCGATCCGGTGCGAGACGACGGGGCCTGCAGGCCACGGGCGGTCCCGGCGTTGTCCGGATGTAGTGCACTGTCCCGTGCTTCACTTCCGCAGGCGTCCCCACCGGACGCGTAATGTTTGGGAAACGCTGTAATAGCTCGTGGAACCTCGAGTCCCCGAAAATTGTCTTTATCGACGGCGTCGACGAACCGCACCCGCGCACTAAACGTCCTGGCACAGTCATCGACGTCACATTGTCTAATAGTCTGCCGTTCTTCACATCCACTAAAAGTTCGTAGTATGCGAGAAAATCCACTCCCACGATCGGTTTCGATACCTCGGCCACGACGAATCGCCATGCAAACGCGCGGCGGAGCCCGAAGTCGAGATTCAGCGTGACTGTTCCGTACGTGGCAATCTCCGACCCGTTTGCCGCATACAACGCGTACGAGGACCGTTCGCGAAACCCGCGAACCCTCGATCGAGGGAATACACAAAGGTCGGCGCCGGTGTCGATCAAGAACTGCACTTTTGTTACCCGATCGGTGACAAACAAACGGCGCGACGATGGGCAACGGTCGTTGGTCGCCATCAACGACCGCCCGACGCGTTTCCCGACCCGGACCAGTTACACGGCGGTTCACAGCGGAACGCGTTTTCCCCGAACTTAGCGTGGAAATGGCATTTTCCACCACGTTGCTGGGCTCGGCGCTCCCGAGATCGCGATCGCGCTCCCGCTCCTCCCGGCGTGTTTCGTCGAAAACTCGAACGGCGTGGATCCGCGTTAATTTCGCGGCGAATCGCGGCCAGCTCCTGCTGAAACGTTGCCGTGAGTTGCGCCATTTTTGCGCACAGCTGCGTCTCGAGATCGCTCGGGCCCGTCGACGGGTGTGCGGAGGGTCTTGCAGAAGCCTCGGCAACGTGTACGCGCGGGCCCATTGTATCCGCAATGGTGTCGGCCAAGTCAGCCACTCGGTCGAGTTCGACGTCCCGCTGCGATGCCAGAATGACCTGCATGTTCGCAGGTAGCCGGCCCATCCACAGGCTGCGCAAAATTTCCTCCGACACCGTCGGTCCTGCTAAAGACCGCAAGTGGCGCAGAAACTGCGAAGGTTTCCGATCGCCTATCTCCTCATGTTCCAGAAGACGTCGCGTCTTCTGTTCTTGCGATGAACCCACTCTTTTAATAAGCTCTGCTTTGAGCTTTGTGTACGGTTGGGCTGGGGGATCCAAAATGATATCGCGGACCTCCGCCGCGTATTCCGTCTTGAGTGCTCCCAGCACGTATCCGAACTTGGTCATCTCGGTGGTTACTCCACTCGCGTCAAGGCTGCGTTCGGCCATCGCGAACCACAGCTCCGGGTCCTTCGGCGAAAACTCCGGTATTTTCACAGCTACGCGGTTTACCGTGGGTAGACCGCTCCCTGCCGGGGATGGCTCAGGCGGGGTAGTCATGATGTCCCCGCTTCGCCGAACGCACGTTGTTCCACAGTTTTTCACGTGACAATTCGCGTCGCAAACTTCTCACTCGCGACAAATCACGTCGGGGTCACCAATGAAGGTGGGATGTCGCAATGAGGACAGAAGGTTTACCGCTGGTTGAGGAGAAATGAATTTGTACTACTCTGCGTGGTTGAACTTTGTACTTTATTCTGCCGGTCAACCGCGTGACCGATCTCAACGAAATCTCGAGCAGGACTGCCGAGTCAAACGCTTACAAACTAACCATTCGCTCGATGACGCATTCTCACGAACACAGATCCTTTGTTCATTCACGCAGCTCATTTTCACTGTAACCTAAACTAAACATTCAGACCCTTCGCGACGTTCAACCCAATCATCTAAACATTCTCTCGACGCTATCACACGCAGACGCAACCTGATCCATACTTTCGATGCTAACGCACAACCGGACTCATTCATACAATGTTTAAACCTAAACAATTGGCGGGGACGTGGCGTCGGCCTGTCGCCGCCACAGCTGGAACGATAAAATTGCTAAGTACCGCGCCGTGTCGGTTAGACGGTTCGCGGTAAGAGTAAACTTTTTTCCTATCGTTCCTAGATGATTTTAAACGTTATATTCGTGGTAAACTGTGCATACGAAACCGTGTGTCGTGACGCCAGTTCTCTCGGACGCGTATTTACCGAGTTAACTTCCGGCGAGTCGCTTAGGTATCGCTGGAACGATAAAATTGCTAAGTACCGCGCCGTGTCGGTTAGACGGTTCGCGGTAAGAGTAAACTTTTTTCCTATCGTTCCTAGATGATTTTAAACGTTATATTCGTGGTAAACTGTGCATACGAAACCGTGTGTCGTGACGCCAGTTCTCTCGGACGCGTATTTACCGAGTTATAAGCGAGTTAACTTCCGGCGAGTCGCTTAGGTATCGCTGGAACGATAAAATTGCTAAGTACCGCGCCGTGTCGGTTAGACGGTTCGCGGTAAGAGTAAACTTTTTTCCTATCGTTCCTAGATGATTTTAAACGTTATATTCGTGGTAAACTGTGCATACGAAACCGTGTGTCGTGACGCCAGTTCTCTCGGACGCGTATTTACCGAGTTAACTTCCGGCGAGTCGCTTAGGTATCGCTGGAACGATAAAATTGCTAAGTACCGCGCCGTGTCGGTTAGACGGTTCGCGGTAAGAGTAAACTTTTTTCCTATCGTTCCTAGATGATTTTAAACGTTATATTCGTGGTAAACTGTGCATACGAAACCGTGTGTCGTGACGCCAGTTCTCTCGGACGCGTATTTACCGAGTTATAAGCGAGTTAACTTCCGGCGAGTCGCTTAGGTATCGCTGGAACGATAAAATTGCTAAGTACCGCGCCGTGTCGGTTAGACGGTTCGCGGTAAGAGTAAACTTTTTTCCTATCGTTCCTAGATGATTTTAAACGTTATATTCGTGGTAAACTGTGCATACGAAACCGTGTGTCGTGACGCCAGTTCTCTCGGACGCGTATTTACCGAGTTAACTTCCGGCGAGTCGCTTAGGTATCGCTGGAACGATAAAATTGCTAAGTACCGCGCCGTGTCGGTTAGACGGTTCGCGGTAAGAGTAAACTTTTTTCCTATCGTTCCTAGATGATTTTAAACGTTATATTCGTGGTAAACTGTGCATACGAAACCGTGTGTCGTGACGCCAGTTCTCTCGGACGCGTATTTACCGAGTTAACTTCCGGCGAGTCGCTTAGGTATCGCTGGAACGATAAAATTGCTAAGTACCGCGCCGTGTCGGTTAGACGGTTCGCGGTAAGAGTAAACTTTTTTCCTATCGTTCCTAGATGATTTTAAACGTTATATTCGTGGTAAACTGTGCATACGAAACCGTGTGTCGTGACGCCAGTTCTCTCGGACGCGTATTTACCGAGTTAACTTCCGGCGAGTCGCTTAGGTATCGCTGGAACGATAAAATTGCTAAGTACCGCGCCGTGTCGGTTAGACGGTTCGCGGTAAGAGTAAACTTTTTTCCTATCGTTCCTAGATGATTTTAAACGTTATATTCGTGGTAAACTGTGCATACGAAACCGTGTGTCGTGACGCCAGTTCTCTCGGACGCGTATTTACCGAGTTAACTTCCGGCGAGTCGCTTAGGTATCGCTGGAACGATAAAATTGCTAAGTACCGCGCCGTGTCGGTTAGACGGTTCGCGGTAAGAGTAAACTTTTTTCCTATCGTTCCTAGATGATTTTAAACGTTATATTCGTGGTAAACTGTGCATACGAAACCGTGTGTCGTGACGCCAGTTCTCTCGGACGCGTATTTACCGAGTTATAAGCGAGTTAACTTCCGGCGAGTCGCTTAGGTATCGCTGGAACGATAAAATTGCTAAGTACCGCGCCGTGTCGGTTAGACGGTTCGCGGTAAGAGTAAACTTTTTTCCTATCGTTCCTAGATGATTTTAAACGTTATATTCGTGGTAAACTGTGCATACGAAACCGTGTGTCGTGACGCCAGTTCTCTCGGACGCGTATTTACCGAGTTAACTTCCGGCGAGTCGCTTAGGTATCGCTGGAACGATAAAATTGCTAAGTACCGCGCCGTGTCGGTTAGACGGTTCGCGGTAAGAGTAAACTTTTTTCCTATCGTTCCTAGATGATTTTAAACGTTATATTCGTGGTAAACTGTGCATACGAAACCGTGTGTCGTGACGCCAGTTCTCTCGGACGCGTATTTACCGAGTTAACTTCCGGCGAGTCGCTTAGGTATCGCTGGAACGATAATATTGCTAAGTACCGCGCCGTGTCGGTTAGACGGTTCGCGGTAAGAGTAAACTTTTTTCCTATCGTTCCTAGATGATTTTAAACGTTATATTCGTGGTAAACTGTGCATACGAAACCGTGTGTCGTGACGCCAGTTCTCTCGGACGCGTATTTACCGAGTTAACTTCCGGCGAGTCGCTTAGGTATCGCTGGAACGATAAAATTGCTAAGTACCGCGCCGTGTCGGTTAGACGGTTCGCGGTAAGAGTAAACTTTTTTCCTATCGTTCCTAGATGATTTTAAACGTTATATTCGTGGTAAACTGTGCATACGAAACCGTGTGTCGTGACGCCAGTTCTCTCGGACGCGTATTTACCGAGTTATAAGCGAGTTAACTTCCGGCGAGTCGCTTAGGTATCGCTGGAACGATAAAATTGCTAAGTACCGCGCCGTGTCGGTTAGACGGTTCGCGGTAAGAGTAAACTTTTTTCCTATCGTTCCTAGATGATTTTAAACGTTATATTCGTGGTAAACTGTGCATACGAAACCGTGTGTCGTGACGCCAGTTCTCTCGGACGCGTATTTACCGAGTTAACTTCCGGCGAGTCGCTTAGGTATCGCTGGAACGATAAAATTGCTAAGTACCGCGCCGTGTCGGTTAGACGGTTCGCGGTAAGAGTAAACTTTTTTCCTATCGTTCCTAGATGATTTTAAACGTTATATTCGTGGTAAACTGTGCATACGAAACCGTGTGTCGTGACGCCAGTTCTCTCGGACGCGTATTTACCGAGTTAACTTCCGGCGAGTCGCTTAGGTATCGCTGGAACGATAAAATTGCTAAGTACCGCGCCGTGTCGGTTAGACGGTTCGCGGTAAGAGTAAACTTTTTTCCTATCGTTCCTAGATGATTTTAAACGTTATATTCGTGGTAAACTGTGCATACGAAACCGTGTGTCGTGACGCCAGTTCTCTCGGACGCGTATTTACCGAGTTAACTTCCGGCGAGTCGCTTAGGTATCGCTGGAACGATAAAATTGCTAAGTACCGCGCCGTGTCGGTTAGACGGTTCGCGGTAAGAGTAAACTTTTTTCCTATCGTTCCTAGATGATTTTAAACGTTATATTCGTGGTAAACTGTGCATACGAAACCGTGTGTCGTGACGCCAGTTCTCTCGGACGCGTATTTACCGAGTTAACTTCCGGCGAGTCGCTTAGGTATCGCTGGAACGATAAAATTGCTAAGTACC
>CAKAJI010000244.1:37500-42500 GCA_916610255.1 Lasioglossum lativentre | reverse complement strand
CGCGGCAAAAGTCTGAAAACGTGGAGAAGGCTTCGGCAGAGGCAGCGAAGTGCCGAGCTGCTTCTGGCCATCTCCACTGGTCGACGGGGACGAGCTCTCTGAGAGCTTCTCGCTGGGGGTCATATTCGGGGCAGTCAAGGAGAAAGTGGCCAACGGTATCCTCTTCGCCGCAGCTCACACACACCGCAGAGTCCACACAATTCCTCTCGTACAGGTACGATTTGAATTTTCCGTGGCCCGTGAGTGCTTGTGTGCTGTAGTGGCTCGGGTTCAGCCATTTGGCAGTCACTCTCTCTCTGATGTCGGGGAAGAAGGCATGCGTCGTGCGCCCAAGGTGGGAAGAATTCCACCGGGCTTGCCACACGTTCAACGCCTCCTCCTCGGCGTCCTGCCTAGACGTCTCGGTCGCGGCGTGAATTATGACGTCTCCGATCTTGGCGTCTTTACCGGTACGGAGGGAATAATGGGCGCGGCGCTTTTCCAGCAGGATGTCCATCGGAAGGGCACCAGCTATTACGCAGAGTCCCTCGGACGATAACGTGCGATATCCGCGCGTTACCGCTAGGAGAGCTCGGCGTTGCGCGGATACGAGGATTTGAATATCCTTTTTCGTACAGAGGTCGAACCAGCCGGCTGCAGCATAGCTGATTACCGGGTCTAGTACGGCTCTGTATATGGTTATCAGTGAGTGGAAGCGAAGCCCCCACTGACACCTCGCGAGTTCCCGGAGTTTCGCGAAAAGCAATCCGACCTTATTGCTTAGTTGTCGGCAGTGACTATGGACGTGGAGGTTTTTATCGAAGTAGACGCCAAGATATCTAACTACAGGCTTGAATTTAATGTTCGAGTTCCCTATACGGATGGTCGGTGGTCGGCCGGCGAGGTCTGTTTTGTGGCCGCGGGTGTCTTTTCGTTTTCGGTCGGGTCGCGATCCTCCTCTCCTTCCTATCGGAGTTCTCTTAATCGCGTCGCTTCTAAGCACGATTGCTTCCGTTTTACTTTTCGATATTTCTAATTTCGCGGAGCGGCACCATCCTAGGATTAGGTCTACGATTTGTTGACCTTTCTCCTCCAGTGCTTTCCTGCTGTCGCCGTCGACGATGACGAGAAGATCGTCCGCGTAAGCTATAAAATTTGTTCCATGCGAGGATTCGAGTTTCCCTAATAGTTCGTCGAATATGAGGTTCCAGCAAGCCGGTCCGAGGACAGACCCTTGGGGGCAGCCTCGAGTGGCTTCTTTGGATACCTCTTCTGTTCCGATCGCGAGCTTAACCCGTCGGTTTTCGAAATAGCTAGCTAATACCGCGAAGACGTTTCGAGGGCAATCTCGTTGCCTGAGACCTTCCAAAACTAAAGGCCACCAGACGTTGTCAAAGGCACCGGAGATATCGAAGAGAAGTCCGATCACGTATCGGCGCTCGGAAGCGTCGATTACGCGTCGCATCTCGACGATAGCATCAGCGGTCGACCGTCCGGGGGTGAACCCGAACTGCCGAGCGGAGATTTTTTCCGGGGCCATTGCCGTGTCGTAGAGGCGCGTTTTGAGTAGTTTCTCGAAAAGTTTCCCTATCACGGAGAGGAGGCAAATCGGTCGATAGGACTTCGGATCCTTCTCGTCTTTGTCCGCACCTTTCAGGAAGACTCGTAGCGAGCCCACCTTCCAGGTGGCGGGAAAGACGCCCCACTGAAGACATCCGTTGAAGAGTCGAACCAGCTGACCGGGAATAGTTTTAAAGGTCGTCTTTAGCGCGGAAACCTCGACGAGGTCCGGCCCAGGCGCCTTTCTACTGCTCATCGATCGGAGGGCGTATTCGATTTCTATGGCTCCGAATTCGGCGGCATTCGGAGTTTCGGGCGCGACGCGTGAATTTACTCGAATGGTTCTCTGTTCCGCGGTGTCCTCCGTTTCCCGGTCTTCGGGTACGTGCGTATCCAGGAGTTTCTGCGCTGTTTCGCGGACGCTGCATGTGTGCTCATTACTACTATTATTACGCCGGAGGGTGCTGATCACCCTCTCGACTTGGAGTTTCTTCGTTTGGAGCTTGTAAACGAGTCCAAACGGCTCCGAGTTCCCGTTCGACGTTACAAATTCTCTCCACGCGGTGGATTTAGCCTGTTTCACTTTCCTGCTGTAATCCCGCAACGCGGTGCGGTATTGCAGTCTTAGTTGAAAGCGAAGGGCCTCATCCTTTTCCTCCTGGAATAAGCGACGCATCTGGTAAACGGCTTTTTTGAGTTTCGTTAACTCTTTCGTCCACCACGGGTTGGACTTTCTAAATCTGCGCTTCCGAGGCATTGACGCGGTGCAGGCGTCAATTATGACGGCTGTGAGCGTCTCTGCCATCGTTTCTACATTACCTATAGATTCTAGCTCTAATTGTTCTAGCCGCGATCGCGATAGGTCTCTAAGGCTGTCGGCGAACAGCTCCCAATCGGCACGGCTAACGTCGAACCGATCGGCAGCGGTGCCCCGATTTGCCGTTTCGACCCTCGGAATTCCTAATCGAATGTCCACCGCGTTGTGGTCACTGCTGGTCCAGTCTTCCCTTACCTTCCAGTTCCGTATGAATGGGAGCATGGATGGCGATGCTAGGGTTACGTCGATGTACGACGACCCCACCGCCGCCTGGAAGGTGGGAGGCTGGTTCGCGTTATTAACGATCTCTAAACCGAACGTGAGAATAAGTTCTTCGAACTTCTCACCTCTCTCGTCGGGCTCTTGCGGGCCCCAGAGAGGTGATCTCGCGTTTGCATCTACCGAGATTAATAGTCTCTTCCCTCTCAGCGAACGTAATACCTTCTCGAGGTGGCTGAGATGCTTCTCAATGTCGTCACTGTACTGAAAATAGCACGAGACGGCGTAGAACGAGAAGCCGGGCGCTAGCACTTCTGCGCAGACACAGTGAGTGTTGCTAAGCTGCGAGACATTTAATACCTGGAGTCGAGGGTTACAAATGGCGACTGCAGCCCAGGGGAATTCCGAGCGTGCAGCCACCACCCTCGTCCCCAGTCCTAGTCCTAAAACGGTTTCCCGGCCCATACCCGGCTTCCTGGCGTATGGCTCTTGCAAGAGCAATACGTCAAGTCGCTTTTCGGATATGAGCTGAGAAACCTCGTTAGCTACTAATCTCGAGTGCTGCATATTAAGATGCAGCACTCTGAGACCCGTGGACGCGGACGCGTGCTCTGAGAGCGTTTCTCGGTGCGGCGCGGGTTGTGGGGTGGGCGGAGGGGACGCGATCGCGGTCGTTTCGCTCGCCGTTCGCGGATTCGCGGAGCTATTCGCGGATCTATACGCATCGACGTCGCACCTCTCGAGGCGGACGTACGCGGATGCGTGTTCGGGGGGTATTTTTCGTCGCGGCGCGGTTTGTTGGGTGGGTGGGGGGCGCGTAATCGCGGACCGGTCGCGTGCGATTCGCGGATTCGCAGGGAAAGTCGTGGGACTGGAAGCGACGTCGTCGCACCTTTCGAGGAGGACGCGCGCGTCGCGATGAATAATTTTCGCGTTAGGGCGTTTATTCATAATCGGTACGAATAAACGCTTGGTTTACTGCCGCGATGTAGGAGGGGCACGTGTTGCTAATAACACTGTGTTTGCTATCTTTTCGGGATTTCTGGCAGTTCGAACAGGTCGCGGGTTTGGTTTTATGTGGGCACTCCTTGAAAGAGTGGCCCTGTTCCGCGCAGTGGCCGCAGGTTTCTTTTTCCGCTCGGCAGTGTTTGGAAACGTGGCCGTACGAGTGGCACTTGTAACATCGCGTTGCCGCGACGTGGTCCTGGATCCGGCAGGATTTCCACCCGATAAAAATGCGGTCTTTGTTAATGAGAATATTCCGCGCGGATTTCGATAATTCTAGGACAAGGTTGCAGGTATCCTTGTCCTTTGGTCCCGACTTGAATACGATTTTCGATTCGCGGCGGAGTATCGTTTTCTCGTGGCCCGATGCGTTTTGAGCGATTATGGCTTCTATTGTTGCTTGGTCGTTATCAGATCGCGGCGCGTCAAATATTATTACACGAGGGGACTTTTTTGGCGGTTCGCATGCTGTAAGACCGGCGGCTCTAAGTTTTTCATTGCTCAATATGGCAGCGAGATTGCTATTTCGCGACGTTACAATCCTCAGTCCGTTGCCTGGGATCGTTTGTACGTTTTTGATCTGCAATTTGTTTTCCGCGGGGGAGACTGTCTGAAACAATGTCTTCTTCGTGTCTTCGCTGGAGGAGAAGGATTTCGAGTCTGTCGGAATTATTGTTATAATTTTCGGGGGGTCGCGCTTCGAGGTGAGGATCGCGGATGCTTTTGATTTAACGCCGAGTCGTTCGGCGTATGTGACTGGGGCTAGCACCGGCGCTGGGTTTGACGTGCTCGAATTGTTGTTCGGTCTCGCGGGTGTGGTAGTTACGCGATGTTCCGCGGATCTCGGGGATGGTACGGGTTTCATATTTCTCCACGCAGTAATTTGTCCGTCGCGGTTGCTGCATTCGAGCAGCGACCGGTCTAGCAAACCGCTGAGCTTTAGAAACGCGGATTGTAGGTATTTTCGGACTCGTGGACTCACGTCATTGTTGCTGTCGTTGACGAAGTCGAAGAAGTCCTCCTGGATCCGTTCGGCTTCTTCCTTCATGGAAGCAGCGGTCCGCTGCTTCGGTTTTTCTCTCCTGGGAGCGACTGCAGGTTGTCCGTCCTGCTCTTTTTCCTTGTCTGTCGTCGTCACCACCCTCGGTTGCTTCGTGGCCGGATCGTTTTCGGATTCGGAGTGCTGCCTCTTTCTGTCCTCTTTCGGTTTTTCATGCTCTCCAGTGTCCATGGTCGTTGTCTCGTTCATTTCGGTGTTTGAAATTTCGCGGGCTTCCAATATGGCGTCCGGCGTGGCGTCCAATATGGCGTCCAATATGGCGTCCAATATGGCGTCCGAGATAGCGTCTGTTTTCTAATGTTCTATTTCCTCAGGTTCTGCGTGTCAGAAAGACACGAGACTAGCGTAGATCTGTAGTTC
>CAKAJI010000244.1:17500-27500 GCA_916610255.1 Lasioglossum lativentre | reverse complement strand
GACGCGTATTTACCGAGTTAACTTCCGGCGAGTCGCTTAGGTATCGCTGGAACGATAAAATTGCTAAGTACCGCGCCGTGTCGGTTAGACGGTTCGCGGTAAGAGTAAACTTTTTTCCTATCGTTCCTAGATGATTTTAAACGTTATATTCGTGGTAAACTGTGCATACGAAACCGTGTGTCGTGACGCCAGTTCTCTCGGACGCGTATTTACCGAGTTAACTTCCGGCGAGTCGCTTAGGTATCGCTGGAACGATAAAATTGCTAAGTACCGCGCCGTGTCGGTTAGACGGTTCGCGGTAAGAGTAAACTTTTTTCCTATCGTTCCTAGATGATTTTAAACGTTATATTCGTGGTAAACTGTGCATACGAAACCGTGTGTCGTGACGCCAGTTCTCTCGGACGCGTATTTACCGAGTTAACTTCCGGCGAGTCGCTTAGGTATCGCTGGAACGATAAAATTGCTAAGTACCGCGCCGTGTCGGTTAGACGGTTCGCGGTAAGAGTAAACTTTTTTCCTATCGTTCCTAGATGATTTTAAACGTTATATTCGTGGTAAACTGTGCATACGAAACCGTGTGTCGTGACGCCAGTTCTCTCGGACGCGTATTTACCGAGTTATAAGCGAGTTAACTTCCGGCGAGTCGCTTAGGTATCGCTGGAACGATAAAATTGCTAAGTACCGCGCCGTGTCGGTTAGACGGTTCGCGGTAAGAGTAAACTTTTTTCCTATCGTTCCTAGATGATTTTAAACGTTATATTCGTGGTAAACTGTGCATACGAAACCGTGTGTCGTGACGCCAGTTCTCTCGGACGCGTATTTACCGAGTTATAAGCGAGTTAACTTCCGGCGAGTCGCTTAGGTATCGCTGGAACGATAAAATTGCTAAGTACCGCGCCGTGTCGGTTAGACGGTTCGCGGTAAGAGTAAACTTTTTTCCTATCGTTCCTAGATGATTTTAAACGTTATATTCGTGGTAAACTGTGCATACGAAACCGTGTGTCGTGACGCCAGTTCTCTCGGACGCGTATTTACCGAGTTAACTTCCGGCGAGTCGCTTAGGTATCGCTGGAACGATAAAATTGCTAAGTACCGCGCCGTGTCGGTTAGACGGTTCGCGGTAAGAGTAAACTTTTTTCCTATCGTTCCTAGATGATTTTAAACGTTATATTCTTGGTAAACTGTGCATACGAAACCGTGTGTCGTGACGCCAGTTCTCTCGGACGCGTATTTACCGAGTTATAAGCGAGTTAACTTCCGGCGAGTCGCTTAGGTATCGCTGGAACGATAAAATTGCTAAGTACCGCGCCGTGTCGGTTAGACGGTTCGCGGTAAGAGTAAACTTTTTTCCTATCGTTCCTAGATGATTTTAAACGTTATATTCGTGGTAAACTGTGCATACGAAACCGTGTGTCGTGACGCCAGTTCTCTCGGACGCGTATTTACCGAGTTAACTTCCGGCGAGTCGCTTAGGTATCGCTGGAACGATAAAATTGCTAAGTACCGCGCCGTGTCGGTTAGACGGTTCGCGGTAAGAGTAAACTTTTTTCCTATCGTTCCTAGATGATTTTAAACGTTATATTCGTGGTAAACTGTGCATACGAAACCGTGTGTCGTGACGCCAGTTCTCTCGGACGCGTATTTACCGAGTTAACTTCCGGCGAGTCGCTTAGGTATCGCTGGAACGATAAAATTGCTAAGTACCGCGCCGTGTCGGTTAGACGGTTCGCGGTAAGAGTAAACTTTTTTCCTATCGTTCCTAGATGATTTTAAACGTTATATTCGTGGTAAACTGTGCATACGAAACCGTGTGTCGTGACGCCAGTTCTCTCGGACGCGTATTTACCGAGTTAACTTCCGGCGAGTCGCTTAGGTATCGCTGGAACGATAAAATTGCTAAGTACCGCGCCGTGTCGGTTAGACGGTTCGCGGTAAGAGTAAACTTTTTTCCTATCGTTCCTAGATGATTTTAAACGTTATATTCGTGGTAAACTGTGCATACGAAACCGTGTGTCGTGACGCCAGTTCTCTCGGACGCGTATTTACCGAGTTAACTTCCGGCGAGTCGCTTAGGTATCGCTGGAACGATAAAATTGCTAAGTACCGCGCCGTGTCGGTTAGACGGTTCGCGGTAAGAGTAAACTTTTTTCCTATCGTTCCTAGATGATTTTAAACGTTATATTCGTGGTAAACTGTGCATACGAAACCGTGTGTCGTGACGCCAGTTCTCTCGGACGCGTATTTACCGAGTTAACTTCCGGCGAGTCGCTTAGGTATCGCTGGAACGATAAAATTGCTAAGTACCGCGCCGTGTCGGTTAGACGGTTCGCGGTAAGAGTAAACTTTTTTCCTATCGTTCCTAGATGATTTTAAACGTTATATTCGTGGTAAACTGTGCATACGAAACCGTGTGTCGTGACGCCAGTTCTCTCGGACGCGTATTTACCGAGTTAACTTCCGGCGAGTCGCTTAGGTATCGCTGGAACGATAAAATTGCTAAGTACCGCGCCGTGTCGGTTAGACGGTTCGCGGTAAGAGTAAACTTTTTTCCTATCGTTCCTAGATGATTTTAAACGTTATATTCGTGGTAAACTGTGCATACGAAACCGTGTGTCGTGACGCCAGTTCTCTCGGACGCGTATTTACCGAGTTATAAGCGAGTTAACTTCCGGCGAGTCGCTTAGGTATCGCTGGAACGATAAAATTGCTAAGTACCGCGCCGTGTCGGTTAGACGGTTCGCGGTAAGAGTAAACTTTTTTCCTATCGTTCCTAGATGATTTTAAACGTTATATTCGTGGTAAACTGTGCATACGAAACCGTGTGTCGTGACGCCAGTTCTCTCGGACGCGTATTTACCGAGTTAACTTCCGGCGAGTCGCTTAGGTATCGCTGGAACGATAAAATTGCTAAGTACCGCGCCGTGTCGGTTAGACGGTTCGCGGTAAGAGTAAACTTTTTTCCTATCGTTCCTAGATGATTTTAAACGTTATATTCGTGGTAAACTGTGCATACGAAACCGTGTGTCGTGACGCCAGTTCTCTCGGACGCGTATTTACCGAGTTATAAGCGAGTTAACTTCCGGCGAGTCGCTTAGGTATCGCTGGAACGATAAAATTGCTAAGTACCGCGCCGTGTCGGTTAGACGGTTCGCGGTAAGAGTAAACTTTTTTCCTATCGTTCCTAGATGATTTTAAACGTTATATTCGTGGTAAACTGTGCATACGAAACCGTGTGTCGTGACGCCAGTTCTCTCGGACGCGTATTTACCGAGTTAACTTCCGGCGAGTCGCTTAGGTATCGCTGGAACGATAAAATTGCTAAGTACCGCGCCGTGTCGGTTAGACGGTTCGCGGTAAGAGTAAACTTTTTTCCTATCGTTCCTAGATGATTTTAAACGTTATATTCGTGGTAAACTGTGCATACGAAACCGTGTGTCGTGACGCCAGTTCTCTCGGACGCGTATTTACCGAGTTATAAGCGAGTTAACTTCCGGCGAGTCGCTTAGGTATCGCTGGAACGATAAAATTGCTAAGTACCGCGCCGTGTCGGTTAGACGGTTCGCGGTAAGAGTAAACTTTTTTCCTATCGTTCCTAGATGATTTTAAACGTTATATTCGTGGTAAACTGTGCATACGAAACCGTGTGTCGTGACGCCAGTTCTCTCGGACGCGTATTTACCGAGTTAACTTCCGGCGAGTCGCTTAGGTATCGCTGGAACGATAAAATTGCTAAGTACCGCGCCGTGTCGGTTAGACGGTTCGCGGTAAGAGTAAACTTTTTTCCTATCGTTCCTAGATGATTTTAAACGTTATATTCGTGGTAAACTGTGCATACGAAACCGTGTGTCGTGACGCCAGTTCTCTCGGACGCGTATTTACCGAGTTAACTTCCGGCGAGTCGCTTAGGTATCGCTGGAACGATAAAATTGCTAAGTACCGCGCCGTGTCGGTTAGACGGTTCGCGGTAAGAGTAAACTTTTTTCCTATCGTTCCTAGATGATTTTAAACGTTATATTCGTGGTAAACTGTGCATACGAAACCGTGTGTCGTGACGCCAGTTCTCTCGGACGCGTATTTACCGAGTTAACTTCCGGCGAGTCGCGTAGGTATCGCTGGAACGATAAAATTGCTAAGTACCGCGCCGTGTCGGTTAGACGGTTCGCGGTAAGAGTAAACTTTTTTCCTATCGTTCCTAGATGATTTTAAACGTTATATTCGTGGTAAACTGTGCATACGAAACCGTGTGTCGTGACGCCAGTTCTCTCGGACGCGTATTTACCGAGTTAACTTCCGGCGAGTCGCTTAGGTATCGCTGGAACGATAAAATTGCTAAGTACCGCGCCGTGTCGGTTAGACGGTTCGCGGTAAGAGTAAACTTTTTTCCTATCGTTCCTAGATGATTTTAAACGTTATATTCGTGGTAAACTGTGCATACGAAACCGTGTGTCGTGACGCCAGTTCTCTCGGACGCGTATTTACCGAGTTATAAGCGAGTTAACTTCCGGCGAGTCGCTTAGGTATCGCTGGAACGATAAAATTGCTAAGTACCGCGCCGTGTCGGTTAGACGGTTCGCGGTAAGAGTAAACTTTTTTCCTATCGTTCCTAGATGATTTTAAACGTTATATTCGTGGTAAACTGTGCATACGAAACCGTGTGTCGTGACGCCAGTTCTCTCGGACGCGTATTTACCGAGTTAACTTCCGGCGAGTCGCTTAGGTATCGCTGGAACGATAATATTGCTAAGTACCGCGCCGTGTCGGTTAGACGGTTCGCGGTAAGAGTAAACTTTTTTCCTATCGTTCCTAGATGATTTTAAACGTTATATTCGTGGTAAACTGTGCATACGAAACCGTGTGTCGTGACGCCAGTTCTCTCGGACGCGTATTTACCGAGTTATAAGCGAGTTAACTTCCGGCGAGTCGCTTAGGTATCGCTGGAACGATAAAATTGCTAAGTACCGCGCCGTGTCGGTTAGACGGTTCGCGGTAAGAGTAAACTTTTTTCCTATCGTTCCTAGATGATTTTAAACGTTATATTCGTGGTAAACTGTGCATACGAAACCGTGTGTCGTGACGCCAGTTCTCTCGGACGCGTATTTACCGAGTTAACTTCCGGCGAGTCGCTTAGGTATCGCTGGAACGATAAAATTGCTAAGTACCGCGCCGTGTCGGTTAGACGGTTCGCGGTAAGAGTAAACTTTTTTCCTATCGTTCCTAGATGATTTTAAACGTTATATTCGTGGTAAACTGTGCATACGAAACCGTGTGTCGTGACGCCAGTTCTCTCGGACGCGTATTTACCGAGTTATAAGCGAGTTAACTTCCGGCGAGTCGCTTAGGTATCGCTGGAACGATAAAATTGCTAAGTACCGCGCCGTGTCGGTTAGACGGTTCGCGGTAAGAGTAAACTTTTTTCCTATCGTTCCTAGATGATTTTAAACGTTATATTCGTGGTAAACTGTGCATACGAAACCGTGTGTCGTGACGCCAGTTCTCTCGGACGCGTATTTACCGAGTTAACTTCCGGCGAGTCGCTTAGGTATCGCTGGAACGATAAAATTGCTAAGTACCGCGCCGTGTCGGTTAGACGGTTCGCGGTAAGAGTAAACTTTTTTCCTATCGTTCCTAGATGATTTTAAACGTTATATTCGTGGTAAACTGTGCATACGAAACCGTGTGTCGTGACGCCAGTTCTCTCGGACGCGTATTTACCGAGTTAACTTCCGGCGAGTCGCTTAGGTATCGCTGGAACGATAAAATTGCTAAGTACCGCGCCGTGTCGGTTAGACGGTTCGCGGTAAGAGTAAACTTTTTTCCTATCGTTCCTAGATGATTTTAAACGTTATATTCGTGGTAAACTGTGCATACGAAACCGTGTGTCGTGACGCCAGTTCTCTCGGACGCGTATTTACCGAGTTAACTTCCGGCGAGTCGCTTAGGTATCGCTGGAACGATAAAATTGCTAAGTACCGCGCCGTGTCGGTTAGACGGTTCGCGGTAAGAGTAAACTTTTTTCCTATCGTTCCTAGATGATTTTAAACGTTATATTCGTGGTAAACTGTGCATACGAAACCGTGTGTCGTGACGCCAGTTCTCTCGGACGCGTATTTACCGAGTTAACTTCCGGCGAGTCGCTTAGGTATCGCTGGAACGATAAAATTGCTAAGTACCGCGCCGTGTCGGTTAGACGGTTCGCGGTAAGAGTAAACTTTTTTCCTATCGTTCCTAGATGATTTTAAACGTTATATTCGTGGTAAACTGTGCATACGAAACCGTGTGTCGTGACGCCAGTTCTCTCGGACGCGTATTTACCGAGTTATAAGCGAGTTAACTTCCGGCGAGTCGCTTAGGTATCGCTGGAACGATAAAATTGCTAAGTACCGCGCCGTGTCGGTTAGACGGTTCGCGGTAAGAGTAAACTTTTTTCCTATCGTTCCTAGATGATTTTAAACGTTATATTCGTGGTAAACTGTGCATACGAAACCGTGTGTCGTGACGCCAGTTCTCTCGGACGCGTATTTACCGAGTTAACTTCCGGCGAGTCGCTTAGGTATCGCTGGAACGATAAAATTGCTAAGTACCGCGCCGTGTCGGTTAGACGGTTCGCGGTAAGAGTAAACTTTTTTCCTATCGTTCCTAGATGATTTTAAACGTTATATTCGTGGTAAACTGTGCATACGAAACCGTGTGTCGTGACGCCAGTTCTCTCGGACGCGTATTTACCGAGTTAACTTCCGGCGAGTCGCTTAGGTATCGCTGGAACGATAAAATTGCTAAGTACCGCGCCGTGTCGGTTAGACGGTTCGCGGTAAGAGTAAACTTTTTTCCTATCGTTCCTAGATGATTTTAAACGTTATATTCGTGGTAAACTGTGCATACGAAACCGTGTGTCGTGACGCCAGTTCTCTCGGACGCGTATTTACCGAGTTAACTTCCGGCGAGTCGCTTAGGTATCGCTGGAACGATAAAATTGCTAAGTACCGCGCCGTGTCGGTTAGACGGTTCGCGGTAAGAGTAAACTTTTTTCCTATCGTTCCTAGATGATTTTAAACGTTATATTCGTGGTAAACTGTGCATACGAAACCGTGTGTCGTGACGCCAGTTCTCTCGGACGCGTATTTACCGAGTTATAAGCGAGTTAACTTCCGGCGAGTCGCTTAGGTATCGCTGGAACGATAAAATTGCTAAGTACCGCGCCGTGTCGGTTAGACGGTTCGCGGTAAGAGTAAACTTTTTTCCTATCGTTCCTAGATGATTTTAAACGTTATATTCGTGGTAAACTGTGCATACGAAACCGTGTGTCGTGACGCCAGTTCTCTCGGACGCGTATTTACCGAGTTAACTTCCGGCGAGTCGCTTAGGTATCGCTGGAACGATAAAATTGCTAAGTACCGCGCCGTGTCGGTTAGACGGTTCGCGGTAAGAGTAAACTTTTTTCCTATCGTTCCTAGATGATTTTAAACGTTATATTCGTGGTAAACTGTGCATACGAAACCGTGTGTCGTGACGCCAGTTCTCTCGGACGCGTATTTACCGAGTTAACTTCCGGCGAGTCGCTTAGGTATCGCTGGAACGATAAAATTGCTAAGTACCGCGCCGTGTCGGTTAGACGGTTCGCGGTAAGAGTAAACTTTTTTCCTATCGTTCCTAGATGATTTTAAACGTTATATTCGTGGTAAACTGTGCATACGAAACCGTGTGTCGTGACGCCAGTTCTCTCGGACGCGTATTTACCGAGTTAACTTCCGGCGAGTCGCTTAGGTATCGCTGGAACGATAAAATTGCTAAGTACCGCGCCGTGTCGGTTAGACGGTTCGCGGTAAGAGTAAACTTTTTTCCTATCGTTCCTAGATGATTTTAAACGTTATATTCGTGGTAAACTGTGCATACGAAACCGTGTGTCGTGACGCCAGTTCTCTCGGACGCGTATTTACCGAGTTAACTTCCGGCGAGTCGCTTAGGTATCGCTGGAACGATAAAATTGCTAAGTACCGCGCCGTGTCGGTTAGACGGTTCGCGGTAAGAGTAAACTTTTTTCCTATCGTTCCTAGATGATTTTAAACGTTATATTCGTGGTAAACTGTGCATACGAAACCGTGTGTCGTGACGCCAGTTCTCTCGGACGCGTATTTACCGAGTTAACTTCCGGCGAGTCGCTTAGGTATCGCTGGAACGATAAAATTGCTAAGTACCGCGCCGTGTCGGTTAGACGGTTCGCGGTAAGAGTAAACTTTTTTCCTATCGTTCCTAGATGATTTTAAACGTTATATTCGTGGTAAACTGTGCATACGAAACCGTGTGTCGTGACGCCAGTTCTCTCGGACGCGTATTTACCGAGTTATAAGCGAGTTAACTTCCGGCGAGTCGCTTAGGTATCGCTGGAACGATAAAATTGCTAAGTACCGCGCCGTGTCGGTTAGACGGTTCGCGGTAAGAGTAAACTTTTTTCCTATCGTTCCTAGATGATTTTAAACGTTATATTCGTGGTAAACTGTGCATACGAAACCGTGTGTCGTGACGCCAGTTCTCTCGGACGCGTATTTACCGAGTTAACTTCCGGCGAGTCGCTTAGGTATCGCTGGAACGATAAAATTGCTAAGTACCGCGCCGTGTCGGTTAGACGGTTCGCGGTAAGAGTAAACTTTTTTCCTATCGTTCCTAGATGATTTTAAACGTTATATTCGTGGTAAACTGTGCATACGAAACCGTGTGTCGTGACGCCAGTTCTCTCGGACGCGTATTTACCGAGTTAACTTCCGGCGAGTCGCTTAGGTATCGCTGGAACGATAAAATTGCTAAGTACCGCGCCGTGTCGGTTAGACGGTTCGCGGTAAGAGTAAACTTTTTTCCTATCGTTCCTAGATGATTTTAAACGTTATATTCGTGGTAAACTGTGCATACGAAACCGTGTGTCGTGACGCCAGTTCTCTCGGACGCGTATTTACCGAGTTAACTTCCGGCGAGTCGCTTAGGTATCGCTGGAACGATAAAATTGCTAAGTACCGCGCCGTGTCGGTTAGACGGTTCGCGGTAAGAGTAAACTTTTTTCCTATCGTTCCTAGATGATTTTAAACGTTATATTCGTGGTAAACTGTGCATACGAAACCGTGTGTCGTGACGCCAGTTCTCTCGGACGCGTATTTACCGAGTTAACTTCCGGCGAGTCGCTTAGGTATCGCTGGAACGATAAAATTGCTAAGTACCGCGCCGTGTCGGTTAGACGGTTCGCGGTAAGAGTAAACTTTTTTCCTATCGTTCCTAGATGATTTTAAACGTTATATTCGTGGTAAACTGTGCATACGAAACCGTGTGTCGTGACGCCAGTTCTCTCGGACGCGTATTTACCGAGTTATAAGCGAGTTAACTTCCGGCGAGTCGCTTAGGTATCGCTGGAACGATAAAATTGCTAAGTACCGCGCCGTGTCGGTTAGACGGTTCGCGGTAAGAGTAAACTTTTTTCCTATCGTTCCTAGATGATTTTAAACGTTATATTCGTGGTAAACTGTGCATACGAAACCGTGTGTCGTGACGCTAGTTCTCTCGGACGCGTATTTACCGAGTTAACTTCCGGCGAGTCGCTTAGGTATCGCTGGAACGATAAAATTGCTAAGTACCGCGCCGTGTCGGTTAGACGGTTCGCGGTAAGAGTAAACTTTTTTCCTATCGTTCCTAGATGATTTTAAACGTTATATTCGTGGTAAACTGTGCATACGAAACCGTGTGTCGTGACGCCAGTTCTCTCGGACGCGTATTTACCGAGTTAACTTCCGGCGAGTCGCTTAGGTATCGCTGGAACGATAAAATTGCTAAGTACCGCGCCGTGTCGGTTAGACGGTTCGCGGTAAGAGTAAACTTTTTTCCTATCGTTCCTAGATGATTTTAAACGTTATATTCGTGGTAAACTGTGCATACGAAACCGTGTGTCGTGACGCCAGTTCTCTCGGACGCGTATTTACCGAGTTATAAGCGAGTTAACTTCCGGCGAGTCGCTTAGGTATCG
>CAKAJI010000244.1:10000-12500 GCA_916610255.1 Lasioglossum lativentre | reverse complement strand
AACACCACTACTCGACGAAGAAGCTTAATGAAACCAATATGTCTTATGCGCCACACCAAAGTGTCTCTCTTTCTTTCTCTTCATATTGCTCGTCGATCGGAAACTCTCGCTAGACGATCCGCCGGTTAAACTTTTAACGTCCGTCGAAAAGAACTTCCGGGGACTGGACGACCGGCAGATCGCGCGGTTTCGCGATCGCAAATGAAGAAAAAAAAATGACATGGGGCGACCGACAAAGGTCATTTACCTTCTCCGCGGTGCTAATCTCTCTTGTGCGTGACAATGAAGGTCGAAAGCCACTCCAATAGAGGAGTATATATAAAATATTAACTCTCGGTGGGATTTTCTTTCTCTCTAACACACTCTAGACACACACGGGGGTACAGAAACGTTGCGCACAGACGACATCATATCTCGATCAAACCAAAGAGGACACGAGAGAGATCTCGCGCGGTCGTCATTCAATTAAACGAACGTGGCGATGGAATGGCAACACGCTGATTAGCGAGGACACGCGACGACGGGGAAATTTTATTCAACCCGATACAAGTACGCGTGCTCGTCCCGCACAATTTAGCGTTGCTCCGCTGTCCATCGATTATCCAAGCGTTCGTAGAACGTGAGACCAACGTCTTTTTTCTCTTCTCGAAGGACTCTCACAATGTTTGTCGAGAAGTCGCTAGGCAACGACGACCCTCCGCATGCATGTTAAATATGTAGAGACAGAAACACATCCACGCACAAGCGTATTTCTCTTTATATATATATATCTCCCTGGGGCTTACATCGCACACCACACAGATTTTATACACGGGTGTCTGTATCTTCTCTTTATTTTTGTGTCCATTATCTGTATAGTCTCTTAAAGACTGACTCTTTATACCTCTTTCGTATACGCATCATTTCAGGCGACGGTCGGGAGCGCGTTGAATGTTCACGAGTGAAACGCTTCTTTCGCAATGCGAATCGTTTCACAGAGAAAGTGAGAGATGTCGAACTCGTCGGAGCGGTGTCTTACGGGCGGTCGGTCGTACGACTCGCGACACCGCACAACACTCACGCAAGTCCGAATGTGAGAATACCAATCTCTCTACTATTCTCGCGAAACTGTTAGACGCAATGCAAAATTTACAATTTCACAGAACCGCGTCAAACGCCGACGAAACGCCCATCATTCGCTCGTACGTAGAGCATCTTCGCAACCCGACTCAGAAACGCTCTTGCGCCCTCCAATTTTATAAATATTGGAGAGGTAAGCGGACGGCGGGGACTTACAAGAGCAACGCAAGCAGTATTTGGTTACGTAAACGACCCTCAGCCAGGCGTGGTCCAGGAATTGTATCCGTGGACCGCAATGTGCGTTCGAAATGTCGATGTTCATGTGTCCTGCAGTTCACACGTTGACGCGCAATTAGCTGCGTTCTTCATCGACCCACGAGCCAAGTGATCCACCGTTCAGGGTAATCGTATAATTTTGATTTGTAATCAATATATGTATATTTTGTCTCTTTGTTCTGCGGTTCGTAAGAACGCCGATACCTGAAAACTCCAACCAGCGCGCGAAGGAGATTCAGGCGTCGTTTTTAAGGACGACACAGTCGTCCGTGGAAACGGAAACCGCGCAGAGTACGCACGCGCGGAGACAGCACGTACCTGACACGGCCGGGCGAACAGTACATTGAAAAACCTTTAAAATGGAAAACGCGGAGGGGAATTCTGAAAACGACGGGGATCATAGACAACCCGATATACTGGATCCAGAACACTTCCCTCCTTTTTTTATTGGAAATGAGAATTCGATGTTAGCGGACTTCACAGCCGGCTCTCTCACTCTGGCCGTGCGCGATCGTTCGTCCCAACTCTTGTGCACAGTATTATCGCCCCACAGAGAGTAGGGTGTCAGAATCGCAACACATAGCCTTAACAAAGCGAGGAGCTTCACAGCCGGTCCTCTCGAATATATTACACCGTTCTTCAACGAACAACGCGTGCGGCGACACGTTTTGTGCTCTTGGTTATACGCGAACTCGATAAATAGAGAGCGGGACTCTCAGCCGGCTCTGGCAGCGGTCATTCGTCCCAAGCTCGTGTGTACATACACAGAGTAGGGGTGTCAGACTCACGCAGCTTTAAAAGCGAGCTTCACAGCCGGTCCTCTCGTCTCTCTATCTCTCGATGTCGTGAACGGACACAACACGTCCCACCGCGCGTTTTCCACAGGCTACCCTGATTTTATTTGTCCTTTTCGGGACACCGTTTCCAACGGACATTTTTTCGGACATTACAGGCGAAGACCGAGGAAGCGCGCGATATGTGAATTCGAATCGACGCTTACATCCCATGTTCTTGCGACCGTAATATATGTCCATATATAATTGTCGAGAGCCTACACACGCAGAGACACCAAAGGCGTATTATATATATATATATATGTAATCATGAGCCCACTCTTTGATACGAGGTATTTTTTCAAAGAGAACGACCACTCTCTCGGTGGCGG
>CAKAJI010000244.1:0-7500 GCA_916610255.1 Lasioglossum lativentre | reverse complement strand
TGGCAGGATCAACCAGGGAGCTTTGACAATTTTTGTCATGTTTCGAATATGCCTTCGTCGCCAGCTCTTCTTGAGACAGGTCAACGACACTTTTTCCTCTTACTCGTTCAAATTCTTAGAACCTTTTGAACGAGATACATTTTCATTTTCGTATATCCACCGAGAACAAATTCCTTTTCAATATCCTGTTCGCGGCTTCTCCAGTATATCTGAACAACCTTACTTCTTTTAAAACACATGGTTGTTCATGCTTCACAGACAATTCGTTTTCGTTTTTCATCATATTAAGGTTTGCACAAACGTGGAAGCGTGTATAGCTCAGTAACATAGGTAACGCATAAGCACCATAATATGCTGGACGGCGTTTCCCAATGCCCGTCTGCTCGCGCTAGGCATAAACGAAATGTGCAATACCACATTTAATATGATGTTCTTTCTTTTTCTCTTATATATGTTTCACAAACAATTTTGGTTTGTTCTATTTTAATATATTTATTTTATTTTGTCATTTTTAGACATTTTTGTTTTCTTTAATATAACCCTCTTTTTTATCCAATGCTGCAACGCTCGGAATGAAGAGATGATGCTCAGTTAGTACGAGTATACACAAAAGTGAATACAAGTCGCCAACATCCGAAGGATGCTCGCCACATAAGGGCCATTCGGTCTAGGACACCGACCCGTGGCTATGCTGTGTAGAGAAAATATTCGATACGAAACAGTCAAGACCGAAGTCTCGAGGCGCCGTGAGAGCTGCTTCTCGACCGAGATCGTAGAATAGCCCCAAGCGCACGCTGAACCGATCGAAGCGACCGAACGGTCGACTCTCTTATAGATACCGAACGGCCGGCCGGGACGCCGGCGCCGCGCGGTCAATAGCACGCGCGCTTATGGCGGTAAACCGTCGCGGCAACAGCCCAACCGGCGGGGCTGTTGGGACTTAGAGCGAAAAAACTGTGAAAATTTATTTCGTAAAATACAATAAATTTTTGTATTTCTAGGATATTTAACACAAAACATTCAACTTTTCATATACTTTCTCGGACTCAAAAATTTTTTTAAGTTCCAACGGCAAGAGTAAACTTTTTCTGTATCGATTCCAGGCGATTTTAAATGTTAGATCATTGTAATATAAAACATATTAACAATGAATATAAAGTTACAAAGCGCTACAATGCGTATTTACCGAAATAATTGAAAATAATGGTCGATAGCGTACTACTTCGTTGCTCGAAGTCCCACCGGTAAGAGTAAACTTTTTTCCTATCGTTCCTAGATGATTTTAAACGTTATATTCGTGGTAAACTGTGCATACGAAACCGTGTGTCGTGACGCCAGTTCTCTCGGACGCGTATTTACCGAGTTATAAGCGAGTTAACTTCCGGCGAGTCGCTTAGGTATCGCTGGAACGATAAAATTGCTAAGTACCGCGCCGTGTCGGTTAGACGGTTCGCGGTAAGAGTAAACTTTTTTCCTATCGTTCCTAGATGATTTTAAACGTTATATTCGTGGTAAACTGTGCATACGAAACCGTGTGTCGTGACGCCAGTTCTCTCGGACGCGTATTTACCGAGTTAACTTCCGGCGAGTCGCTTAGGTATCGCTGGAACGATAAAATTGCTAAGTACCGCGCCGTGTCGGTTAGACGGTTCGCGGTAAGAGTAAACTTTTTTCCTATCGTTCCTAGATGATTTTAAACGTTATATTCGTGGTAAACTGTGCATACGAAACCGTGTGTCGTGACGCCAGTTCTCTCGGACGCGTATTTACCGAGTTAACTTCCGGCGAGTCGCTTAGGTATCGCTGGAACGATAAAATTGCTAAGTACCGCGCCGTGTCGGTTAGACGGTTCGCGGTAAGAGTAAACTTTTTTCCTATCGTTCCTAGATGATTTTAAACGTTATATTCGTGGTAAACTGTGCATACGAAACCGTGTGTCGTGACGCCAGTTCTCTCGGACGCGTATTTACCGAGTTAACTTCCGGCGAGTCGCTTAGGTATCGCTGGAACGATAAAATTGCTAAGTACCGCGCCGTGTCGGTTAGACGGTTCGCGGTAAGAGTAAACTTTTTTCCTATCGTTCCTAGATGATTTTAAACGTTATATTCGTGGTAAACTGTGCATACGAAACCGTGTGTCGTGACGCCAGTTCTCTCGGACGCGTATTTACCGAGTTAACTTCCGGCGAGTCGCTTAGGTATCGCTGGAACGATAAAATTGCTAAGTACCGCGCCGTGTCGGTTAGACGGTTCGCGGTAAGAGTAAACTTTTTTCCTATCGTTCCTAGATGATTTTAAACGTTATATTCGTGGTAAACTGTGCATACGAAACCGTGTGTCGTGACGCCAGTTCTCTCGGACGCGTATTTACCGAGTTAACTTCCGGCGAGTCGCTTAGGTATCGCTGGAACGATAAAATTGCTAAGTACCCGCGCCGTGTCGGTTAGACGGTTCGCGGTAAGAGTAAACTTTTTTCCTATCGTTCCTAGATGATTTTAAACGTTATATTCGTGGTAAACTGTGCATACGAAACCGTGTGTCGTGACGCCAGTTCTCTCGGACGCGTATTTACCGAGTTAACTTCCGGCGAGTCGCTTAGGTATCGCTGGAACGATAAAATTGCTAAGTACCGCGCCGTGTCGGTTAGACGGTTCGCGGTAAGAGTAAACTTTTTTCCTATCGTTCCTAGATGATTTTAAACGTTATATTCGTGGTAAACTGTGCATACGAAACCGTGTGTCGTGACGCCAGTTCTCTCGGACGCGTATTTACCGAGTTAAACTTCCGGCGAGTCGCTTAGGTATCGCTGGAACGATAAAATTGCTAAGTACCCGCGCCGTGTCGGTTAGACGGTTCGCGGTAAGAGTAAACTTTTTTCCTATCGTTCCTAGATGATTTTAAACGTTATATTCGTGGTAAACTGTGCATACGAAACCGTGTGTCGTGACGCCAGTTCTCTCGGACGCGTATTTACCGAGTTAACTTCCGGCGAGTCGCTTAGGTATCGCTGGAACGATAAAATTGCTAAGTACCGCGCCGTGTCGGTTAGACGGTTCGCGGTAAGAGTAAACTTTTTTCCTATCGTTCCTAGATGATTTTAAACGTTATATTCGTGGTAAACTGTGCATACGAAACCGTGTGTCGTGACGCCAGTTCTCTCGGACGCGTATTTACCGAGTTAACTTCCGGCGAGTCGCTTAGGTATCGCTGGAACGATAAAATTGCTAAGTACCGCGCCGTGTCGGTTAGACGGTTCGCGGTAAGAGTAAACTTTTTTCCTATCGTTCCTAGATGATTTTAAACGTTATATTCGTGGTAAACTGTGCATACGAAACCGTGTGTCGTGACGCCAGTTCTCTCGGACGCGTATTTACCGAGTTAACTTCCGGCGAGTCGCTTAGGTATCGCTGGAACGATAAAATTGCTAAGTACCAGCGCCGTGTCGGTTAGACGGTTCGCGGTAAGAGTAAACTTTTTTCCTATCGTTCCTAGATGATTTTAAACGTTATATTCGTGGTAAACTGTGCATACGAAACCGTGTGTCGTGACGCCAGTTCTCTCGGACGCGTATTTACCGAGTTAACTTCCGGCGAGTCGCTTAGGTATCGCTGGAACGATAAAATTGCTAAGTACCGCGCCGTGTCGGTTAGACGGTTCGCGGTAAGAGTAAACTTTTTTCCTATCGTTCCTAGATGATTTTAAACGTTATATTCGTGGTAAACTGTGAAACTGTGCATACGAAACCGTGTGTCGTGACGCCAGTTCTCTCGGACGCGTATTTACCGAGTTAACTTCCGGCGAGTCGCTTAGGTATCGCTGGAACGATAAAATTGCTAAGTACCGCGCCGTGTCGGTTAGACGGTTCGCGGTAAGAGTAAACTTTTTTCCTATCGTTCCTAGATGATTTTAAACGTTATATTCGTGGTAAACTGTGCATACGAAACCGTGTGTCGTGACGCCAGTTCTCTCGGACGCGTATTTACCGAGTTAACTTCCGGCGAGTCGCTTAGGTATCGCTGGAACGATAAAATTGCTAAGTACCGCGCCGTGTCGGTTAGACGGTTCGCGGTAAGAGTAAACTTTTTTCCTATCGTTCCTAGATGATTTTAAACGTTATATTCGTGGTAAACTGTGCATACGAAACCGTGTGTCGTGACGCCAGTTCTCTCGGACGCGTATTTACCGAGTTAACTTCCGGCGAGTCGCTTAGGTATCGCTGGAACGATAAAATTGCTAAGTACCGCGCCGTGTCGGTTAGACGGTTCGCGGTAAGAGTAAACTTTTTTCCTATCGTTCCTAGATGATTTTAAACGTTATATTCGTGGTAAACTGTGCATACGAAACCGTGTGTCGTGACGCCAGTTCTCTCGGACGCGTATTTACCGAGTTAACTTCCGGCGAGTCGCTTAGGTATCGCTGGAACGATAAAATTGCTAAGTACCGCGCCGTGTCGGTTAGACGGTTCGCGGTAAGAGTAAACTTTTTTCCTATCGTTCCTAGATGATTTTAAACGTTATATTCGTGGTAAACTGTGCATACGAAACCGTGTGTCGTGACGCCAGTTCTCTCGGACGCGTATTTACCGAGTTAACTTCCGGCGAGTCGCTTAGGTATCGCTGGAACGATAAAATTGCTAAGTACCGCGCCGTGTCGGTTAGACGGTTCGCGGTAAGAGTAAACTTTTTTCCTATCGTTCCTAGATGATTTTAAACGTTATATTCGTGGTAAACTGTGCATACGAAACCGTGTGTCGTGACGCCAGTTCTCTCGGACGCGTATTTACCGAGTTAACTTCCGGCGAGTCGCTTAGGTATCGCTGGAACGATAAAATTGCTAAGTACCGCGCCGTGTCGGTTAGACGGTTCGCGGTAAGAGTAAACTTTTTTCCTATCGTTCCTAGATGATTTTAAACGTTATATTCGTGGTAAACTGTGCATACGAAACCGTGTGTCGTGACGCCAGTTCTCTCGGACGCGTATTTACCGAGTTAACTTCCGGCGAGTCGCTTAGGTATCGCTGGAACGATAAAATTGCTAAGTACCGCGCCGTGTCGGTTAGACGGTTCGCGGTAAGAGTAAACTTTTTTCCTATCGTTCCTAGATGATTTTAAACGTTATATTCGTGGTAAACTGTGCATACGAAACCGTGTGTCGTGACGCCAGTTCTCTCGGACGCGTATTTACCGAGTTAACTTCCGGCGAGTCGCTTAGGTATCGCTGGAACGATAAAATTGCTAAGTACCGCGCCGTGTCGGTTAGACGGTTCGCGGTAAGAGTAAACTTTTTTCCTATCGTTCCTAGATGATTTTAAACGTTATATTCGTGGTAAACTGTGCATACGAAACCGTGTGTCGTGACGCCAGTTCTCTCGGACGCGTATTTACCGAGTTAACTTCCGGCGAGTCGCTTAGGTATCGCTGGAACGATAAAATTGCTAAGTACCGCGCCGTGTCGGTTAGACGGTTCGCGGTAAGAGTAAACTTTTTTCCTATCGTTCCTAGATGATTTTAAACGTTATATTCGTGGTAAACTGTGCATACGAAACCGTGTGTCGTGACGCCAGTTCTCTCGGACGCGTATTTACCGAGTTAACTTCCGGCGAGTCGCTTAGGTATCGCTGGAACGATAAAATTGCTAAGTACCGCGCCGTGTCGGTTAGACGGTTCGCGGTAAGAGTAAACTTTTTTCCTATCGTTCCTAGATGATTTTAAACGTTATATTCGTGGTAAACTGTGCATACGAAACCGTGTGTCGTGACGCCAGTTCTCTCGGACGCGTATTTACCGAGTTAACTTCCGGCGAGTCGCTTAGGTATCGCTGGAACGATAAAATTGCTAAGTACCGCGCCGTGTCGGTTAGACGGTTCGCGGTAAGAGTAAACTTTTTTCCTATCGTTCCTAGATGATTTTAAACGTTATATTCGTGGTAAACTGTGCATACGAAACCGTGTGTCGGACGCCAGTTCTCTCGGACGCGTATTTACCGAGTTAACTTCCGGCGAGTCGCTTAGGTATCGCTGGAACGATAAAATTGCTAAGTACCGCGCCGTGTCGGTTAGACGGTTCGCGGTAAGAGTAAACTTTTTTCCTATCGTTCCTAGATGATTTTAAACGTTATATTCGTGGTAAACTGTGCATACGAAACCGTGTGTCGTGACGCCAGTTCTCTCGGACGCGTATTTACCGAGTTAACTTCCGGCGAGTCGCTTAGGTATCGCTGGAACGATAAAATTGCTAAGTACCGCGCCGTGTCGGTTAGACGGTTCGCGGTAAGAGTAAACTTTTTTCCTATCGTTCCTAGATGATTTTAAACGTTATATTCGTGGTAAACTGTGCATACGAAACCGTGTGTCGTGACGCCAGTTCTCTCGGACGCGTATTTACCGAGTTAACTTCCGGCGAGTCGCTTAGGTATCGCTGGAACGATAAAATTGCTAAGTACCGCGCCGTGTCGGTTAGACGGTTCGCGGTAAGAGTAAACTTTTTTCCTATCGTTCCTAGATGATTTTAAACGTTATATTCGTGGTAAACTGTGCATACGAAACCGTGTGTCGTGACGCCAGTTCTCTCGGACGAGTATTTACCGAGTTAACTTCCGGCGAGTCGCTTAGGTATCGCTGGAACGATAAAATTGCTAAGTACCGCGCCGTGTCGGTTAGACGGTTCGCGGTAAGAGTAAACTTTTTTCCTATCGTTCCTAGATGATTTTAAACGTTATATTCGTGGTAAACTGTGCATACGAAACCGTGTGTCGTGACGCCAGTTCTCTCGGACGCGTATTTACCGAGTTAACTTCCGGCGAGTCGCTTAGGTATCGCTGGAACGATAAAATTGCTAAGTACCGCGCCGTGTCGGTTAGACGGTTCGCGGTAAGAGTAAACTTTTTTCCTATCGTTCCTAGATGATTTTAAACGTTATATTCGTGGTAAACTGTGCATACGAAACCGTGTGTCGTGACGCCAGTTCTCTCGGACGCGTATTTACCGAGTTAACTTCCGGCGAGTCGCTTAGGTATCGCTGGAACGATAAAATTGCTAAGTACCGCGCCGTGTCGGTTAGACGGTTCGCGGTAAGAGTAAACTTTTTTCCTATCGTTCCTAGATGATTTTAAACGTTATATTCGTGGTAAACTGTGCATACGAAACCGTGTGTCGTGACGCCAGTTCTCTCGGACGCGTATTTACCGAGTTAACTTCCGGCGAGTCGCTTAGGTATCGCTGGAACGATAAAATTGCTAAGTACCGCGCCGTGTCGGTTAGACGGTTCGCGGTAAGAGTAAACTTTTTTCCTATCGTTCCTAGATGATTTTAAACGTTATATTCGTGGTAAACTGTGCATACGAAACCGTGTGTCGTGACGCCAGTTCTCTCGGACGCGTATTTACCGAGTTAACTTCCGGCGAGTCGCTTAGGTATCGCTGGAACGATAAAATTGCTAAGTACCGCGCCGTGTCGGTTAGACGGTTCGCGGTAAGAGTAAACTTTTTTCCTATCGTTCCTAGAT
>CAKAJI010000243.1:0-148166 GCA_916610255.1 Lasioglossum lativentre | reverse complement strand
CTGCATATTACGTCATATTATAAGGTATTTTCAATGATATACTGCATATTACGTTATATTATAAGGCATTTTCAATGATAGACTGCAAATATTACATTATATTATAAGGTATTTTCAATGATACACTGCATATTACGTTATATTATAAGGTATTTTCAATGATACACTGCATATTACGTTATATTATAAGGTATTTTCAATGATATACTGCATATTACGTTTTATTATAAGGCATTTTCAATGATAGACTGCATTTTACGTTATATTATAAGGTATTTTCAATGATATACTGCATATTACGTTATATTATAAGGCATTTTCAATGATAGACTGCATATTACGTTATATTATCACGTATTTTCAATGATTGACTGTATATTACGTAACATTATAAGGTATTTTCAATGATATACTGCATATTACGTTATATTATAAGGCATTTTCAATGATACACTGCATATTACGTTGTATTATAAGGCATTTTCAATGATAGACTGCATATTACGTTATATTATCACGTATTTTCAATGGTAGACTGCAAATATTACATTATATTATAAGGTATTTTCAATGATACACTGCATATTACGTTATACTATAAGGTATTTTCAATGATAGACTGCATATCACGTTATATCATAAGGTATTTTCAATGATAGACTGCATATCACGTTATATTATAAGGTATTTTCAATGATACAACTGCATATTACGTTATATTATAAGGTATTTTCAATGATACACTGCATATTACGTTATATTATAAGGTATTTTCAATGATATACTGCATATTACGTTATATTATAAGGCATTTTCAATGATAGACTGCAAATATTACATTATATTATAAGGTATTTTCAACGATACACTGCATATTACATTATATTATAGGGTATTTTCATGATCCACTGCATATTACGTTATATTATAAGGTATTTTGAATGATACTCTGCATATTACGTTACATTACAAGACATTTTGAATTAACACTGCATATTACGTTACATTATAAGGTATTTTCAATGATACACTGCATATTACGTTATATTATAAGGTATTTTCAATGATACACTGCATATTACGTTATATTATAAGGTATTTTCAATGATATACTGCATATTACGTTATATTATAAGTATTTTCAATGATAGACTGCATATCACGTTATATTATAAGGTATTTTCAATGATAGACTGCTTATCACGTTATATTATAAGGTATTTTCAATGATACACTGCATATTACGTTATATTATAAGGTATTTTCAATGATAAACTGCATATTACGTTATATTATAAGGTATTTTCAATGATATACTGCATATTACGTTATATTATAAGGCATTTTCAATGATAGACTGCATATTACGTTATATTATAAGGTATTTTGAATGATACTCTGCATATTACGTTACATTACAAGACATTTTTGAATGATACACTGCTTATTACGTTACATTATAAGGTATTTTCAATGATACACTGCATATTACGTTATATTATAAGGTTTTTTCAATGGTAGACTGCAAATATTACATTATATTATAAGGTATTTTCAATGATACACTGCATATTACGTTATATTATAAGGTATTTTCAATGGTAGACTGCAAATATTACATTATATTATAAGGTATTTTCAATGATACACTGCATATTACGTTATACTATAAGGTATTTTCAATGATAGGCTGCATATCACGTTATATTATAAGGTATTTTCAATGATACACTGCATATTACGTTATATTATAAGGTATTTTCAATGATACTGCATATTACGTTATATTATAAGGTATTTTCAATGATATACTGCATATTACGTTATATTATAAGGCATTTTCAATGATACACTGCATATTACGTTGTATTATAAGGCATTTTCAATGATAGACTGCATATTACGTTATATTATCACGTATTTTCAATGGTAGACTGCATATCACGTTATATTATAAGGTATCTTTCAATGATACACTGCATATTACGTTATATTATAAGGTATTTTCAATGATACACTGCATATTACGTTATATTATAAGGTATTTTCAATGATATACTGCATATTACGTTATATTATAAGGCATTTTCAATGATAGACCTGCAAATTATTACATTATATTATAAGGTATTTTCAAACGATACACTGCATATTACGTTATATTATAAGGTATTTTCAATGATACACTGCATATTACGTTATATTATAAGGTATTTTCAATGATAAACACTGCATATTACGTTATATTATAAGGTATTTTCAATGATATACTGCATATTACGTTATACTTATAAGGCATTTTCAATGATAGACTGCATATTACGTTATATTATAAGGAATTTTCAATGATATACTGCATATTACGTATATTATAAGGCATTTTCAATGATAGACTGCATATTACGTTATATTATCACGTATTTTCAATGATTGACTGCATATTACGTTACATTATAAGGTATTTTCAATGATATACTGCACATCACGTTATATTATAAGGTATTTTCAATGATACTCTGCATATTACGTTATATTATAAGGTATTTTGAATGATACTCTGCATATTACGTTACATTACAAGACATTTTCAATGATACACTGCTTATTACGTTACATTATAGGTATTTTTCAATGATACACTGCATATTACGTTATATTATAAGGTATTTTCAATGATACACTGCATATTACGTTGTATTATAAGGCATTTTCAATGATAGACTGCATACCACGTTATATTATAAGGTATTTTCAATGATACACTGCATATTACGTTATATTATAAGGTATTTTCAATGATACACTGCATATTACGTTATATTATAAGGTATTTTCAATGATATACTGCATATTACGTTATATTATAAGGCATTTTCAATGATAGACTGCATATTACGTTATATTATAAGGTATTTTCAATGATATACTGCATATTACGTTATATTATAAGGCATTTTCAATGATAGACTGCATATTACGTTATATTATCACGTATTTTCAATGATTGACTGCATATTACGTAATATTATAAGGTATTTTCAATGATAGACTGCATATTACGTTATATTATAAGGTATTTTCAATGATACACTGCATATTACGTTATATTATAAGGTATTTTCAATGATATACTGCATATTACGTTATATTATAAGGTATTTTCAATGATAGACTGCATATTACGTTATATTATCACGTATTTTCAATGATTGAATGCATATTACGTAATATTATAAGGTATTTTCAATGATAGACTGCAAATATTACATTATATTATAAGGTATTTTCAATGATACACTGCATATTACGTAATATTATAAGGCATTTTCAATGATACACTGCATATTACGTTATATTATAAGGTATTTTCAATGATACACTGCATATTACGTTATATTATAAGGTATTTTCAATGATACACTGCATATTACGTTATATTATAAGGCATTTTCAATGATAGACTGCATATTACGTTATATTATCACGTATTTTCAATGATATACTGCATATTACGTTATATTATAAGGCATTTTCAATGATAGACTGCATATTACGTTATATTATCACGTATTTTCAATGATTGACTGCATATTACGTAATATTATAAGGTATTTTCAATGATAGACTGCAAATATTACATTATATTATAAGGTATTTTCAATGATACACTACATATTACATTATATTATAGGGTATTTTCAATGATACACTGCATATTACGTTATATTATAAGGTATTTTCAATGATAGACTGCAAATATTACAGTATATTATAAGGTATTTTTAATGATACACTGCATATTACGTTATACTATAAGGTATTTTCAATGATAGGGTGCATATCACGTTATATTATAAGGTATTTTCAATGATACACTGCATATTACGTTATATTATAAGGTATTTTCAATGATACACTGCATATTACGTTATATTATAAGGTATTTTCAATGATATACTGCATATTACGTTATATTATAAGGCATTTTCAATGATAGACTGCATATTACGTTATATTATCACGTATTTTCAATGTTTGACTGCATATTACGTAATATTGTAAGGTATTTTCAATGATAGACTGCAAATATTACATTATATTATAAGGTATTTTCAATGATACACTGCATATTACATTATATTATAGGGTATTTTCAATGATACACTGCTTATTACGTTACATTATAAGGTATTTTCAATGATACACTGCATATTACGTTATATTATAAGGTATTTTCAATGGTAGACTGCAAATATTACATTATATTATAAGGTATTTTCAATGGTAGACTGCAAATATTACATTATATTATAAGGTATTTTCAATGATACACTGCATAATACGTTATACTATAAGGTATTTTCAATGATAGACTGCATATTACGTTATATTAGAAGGTATTTTCAATGATACACTGCATATTACGTTATATTATAAGGTATTTTCAATGATATATTGCATATTACGTTATATTATAAGGCATTTTCAATGATAGACTGCATATTACGTTATATTATAAGGTATTTTCAATGATATACTGCATATTACGTTATATTATAAGGCATTTTCAATGACACACTGCATATTACGTTATATTATAAGGTATTTTCAATGATACACTGCATATTACGTTATATTATAAGGTATTTTCAATGATATACTGCATATTACGTTATATTATAAGGTATTTTGAATGATACACTGCATATTACGTTATATTATAAGGTATTTTCAATGATACACTGCATATTACGTTATATTATAAGGTATTTACAATGTTATACTGCATATTACGTTATATTATAAGGCATTTTCAATGATAGACTGCATATTACGTTATATTATAGGTATTTTCAATGATATACTGCATATTACGTTATATTATAAGGCATTTTCAATGATAGACTGCATATTACGTTATATTATCAGGTATTTTCAATGATATACTGCATATTACGTTATATTATAAGCCATTTTCAATGATAGACTGCATATTACGTTATATTATCACGTATTTTCAATGATTGACTGCATATGACGTAATATTATAAGGTATTTTCGATGATAGACTGCAAATATTACATTATATTATAAGGTATTTTCAATGATACACTGCATATTACGTTATATTATAAGGTATTTTCAATGATACACTGCATATTACGTTATATTATAAGGTATTTTCAATGATACACTGCATATTACGTTATATTATAAGGTATTTTCAATGATACACTGCATATTACGTTATATTATAAGGCATTTTCAATGATAGACTGCATATTACGTTATATTATCACGTATTTTCAATGATATACTGCATATTACGTTATATTATAAGGCATTTTCAATGATAGACTGCATATTACGTTATATTATCACGTATTTTCAATGATTGACTGCATATTACGTTATATTATAAGGTATTTACAATGTTATACTGCATATTACGTTATATTATAAGGCATTTTCAATGATAGACTGCATATTACGTTATATTATAGGTATTTTCAAAGATATACTGCATATTACGTTATATTATAAGGCATTTTCAATGATAGACTGCATATTACGTTATATTATCACGTATTTTCAATGATATACTGCATATTACGTTATATTATAAGGCATTTTCAATGATAGACTGCATATTACGTTATATTATCACGTATTTTCAATGATTGACTGCATATGACGTAATATTATAAGGTATTTTCGATGATAGACTGCAAATATTACATTATATTATAAGGTATTTTCAATGATACACTGCATATTACGTTATATTATAAGGTATTTTCAATGATACACTGCATATTACGTTATATTATAAGGTATTTTCAATGATACACTGCATATTACGTTATATTATAAGGTATTTTCAATGATACACTGCATATTACGTTATATTATAAGGCATTTTCAATGATAGACTGCATATTACGTTATATTATCACGTATTTTCAATGATATACTGCATATTACGTTATATTATAAGGCATTTTCAATGATAGACTGCATATTACGTTATATTATCACGTATTTTCAATGATTGACTGCATATTACGTAATATTATAAGGTATTTTCAATGATAGACTGCAAATATTACATTATATTATAAGGTATTTTCAATGATACACTGCATATTACATTATATTATAGGGTATTTTCAATGATACACTGCATATTACGTTATATTATAAGGTATTTTCAATGATAGACTGCAAATATTACAGTATATTATAAGGTATTTTTAATGATACACTGCATATTACGTTATACTATAAGGTATTTTCAATGATAGACTGCAAATATTACATTATATTATAAGGTATTTTCAATGATACACTGCATATTACGTAATATTATAAGGCATTTTCAATGATACACTGCATATTACGTTATATTATAAGGTATTTTCAATGATACACTGCATATTACGTTATATTATAAGGTATTTTCAATGATACACTGCATATTACGTTATATTATAAGGCATTTTCAATGATAGACTGCATATTACGTTATATTATCACGTATTTTCAATGATATACTGCATATTACGTTATATTATAAGGCATTTTCAATGATAGACTGCATATTACGTTATATTATCACGTATTTTCAATGATTGACTGCATATTACGTAATATTATAAGGTATTTTCAATGATAGACTGCAAATATTACATTATATTATAAGGTATTTTCAATGATACACTGCATATTACATTATATTATAGGGTATTTTCAATGATACACTGCATATTACGTTATATTATAAGGTATTTTCAATGATAGACTGCAAATATTACAGTATATTATAAGGTATTTTTAATGATACACTGCATATTACGTTATACTATAAGGTATTTTCAATGATAGGGTGCATATCACGTTATATTATAAGGTATTTTCAATGATACACTGCATATTACGTTATATTATAAGGTATTTTCAATGATACACTGCATATTACGTTATATTATAAGGTATTTTCAATGATATACTGCATATTACGTTATATTATAAGGCATTTTCAATGATAGACTGCATATTACGTTATATTATCACGTATTTTCAATGTTTGACTGCATATTACGTAATATTATAAGGTATTTTCAATGATAGACTGCAAATATTACATTATATTATAAGGTATTTTCAATGATACACTGCATATTACATTATATTATAGGGTATTTTCAATGATACACTGCTTATTACGTTACATTATAAGGTATTTTCAATGATACACTGCATATTACGTTATATTATAAGGTATTTTCAATGGTAGACTGCAAATATTACATTATATTATAAGGTATTTTCAATGGTAGACTGCAAATATTACAGTATATTATAAGGTATTTTTAATGATACACTGCATATTACGTTATACTATAAGGTATTTTCAATGATAGGGTGCATATCACGTTATATTATAAGGTATTTTCAATGATACACTGCATATTACGTTATATTATAAGGTATTTTCAATGATACACTGCATATTACGTTATATTATAAGGTATTTTCAATGATATACTGCATATTACGTTATATTATAAGGCATTTTCAATGATAGACTGCATATCACGTTATATTATAAGGTATTTTCAATGATAGACTGCATATCACGTTATATTATAAGGTATTTTCAATGATACACTGCATATTACGTTATATTATAAGGTATTTTCAATGATACACTGCATATTACGTTATATTATAAGGTATTTTCAATGATATACTGCATATTACGTTATATTATAAGGCATTTTCAATGATAGACTGCAAATATTACATTATATTATAAGGTATTTTCAACGATACACTGCATATTACGTTATATTATAAGGTATTTTCAATGATATACTGCATATTACGTTATATTATAAGGTATTTTCAATGATAGACTGCATATTACGTTATATTATAAGGTATTTTGAATGATACTCTGCATATTACATTACATTACAAGACATTTTGAATGATACACTGCTTATTACGTTACATTATAAGGTATTTTCAATGATACACTGCATATTACGTTATATTATAAGGTATTTTCAATGGTAGACTGCAAATATTACATTATATTATAAGGTATTTTCAATGATACACTGCATATTACGTTATATTATAAGGTATTTTCAATGGTAGACTGCAAATATTACATTATATTATAAGGTATTTTCAATGATACACTGCATATTACGTTATACTATAAGGTATTTTCAATGATAGGCTGCATATCACGTTATATTATAAGGTATTTTCAATGATACACTGCATATTACGTTATATTATAAGGTATTTTCAATGATACACTGCATATTACGTTATATTATAAGGTATTTTCAATGATACACTGCATATTACGTTATACTATAAGGTATTTTCAATGATAGACTGCATATCACGTTATATTATAAGGTATTTTCAATGATAGACTGCATATCACGTTATATTATAAGGTATTTTCAATGATACACTGCATATTACGTTATATTATAAGGTATTTTCAATGATACACTGCATATTACGTTATATTATAAGGTATTTTCAATGATATACTGCATATTACGTTATATTATAAGGCATTTTCAATGATAGACTGCAAATATTACATTATATTATAAGGTATTTTCAACGATACACTGCATATTACATTATATTATAGGGTATTTTCAATGATCCACTGCATATTACGTTATATTATAAGGTATTTTGAATGATACTCTGCATATTACGTTACATTATAAGGTATTTTCAATGATACACTGCATATTACGTTATATTATAAGGTATTTTCAATGGTAGACTGCAAATATTACATTATATTATAAGGTATTTTCAATGATACACTGCATATTACATTATATTATAGGGTATTTTCAATGATACACTGCTTATTACGTTACATTATAAGGTATTTTCAATGATACACTGCATATTACGTTATATTATAAGGTATTTTCAATGATTGACTGCATATGACGTAATATTATAAGGTATTTTCGATGATAGACTGCAAATATTACATTATATTATAAGGTATTTTCAATGATACACTGCATATTACATTATATTATAAGGTATTTTCAATGGTAGACTGCAAATATTACATTATATTATAAGGTATTTTCAATGATACACTGCATAATACGTTATACTATAAGGTATTTTCAATGATAGACTGCATATTACGTTATATTAGAAGGTATTTTCAATGATACACTGCATATTACGTTATATTATAAGGTATTTTCAATGATATATTGCATATTACGTTATATTATAAGGCATTTTCAATGATAGACTGCATATTACGTTATATTATAAGGTATTTTCAATGATATACTGCATATTACGTTATATTATAAGGCATTTTCAATGACACACTGCATATTACGTTATATTATAAGGTATTTTCAATGATACACTGCATATTACGTTATATTATAAGGTATTTTCAATGATATACTGCATATTACGTTATATTATAAGGTATTTTCAATGATACACTGCATATTACGTTATATTATAAGGTATTTTCAATGATACACTGCATATTACGTTATATTATAAGGTATTTACAATGTTATACTGCATATTACGTTATATTATAAGGCATTTTCAATGATAGACTGCATATTACGTTATATTATAGGTATTTTCAAAGATATACTGCATATTACGTTATATTATAAGGCATTTTCAATGATAGACTGCATATTACGTTATATTATCAGGTATTTTCAATGATATACTGCATATTACGTTATATTATAAGCCATTTTCAATGATAGACTGCATATTACGTTATATTATCACGTATTTTCAATGATTGACTGCATATGACGTAATATTATAAGGTATTTTCGATGATAGACTGCAAATATTACATTATATTATAAGGTATTTTCAATGATACACTGCATATTACGTTATATTATAAGGTATTTTCAATGATACACTGCATATTACGTTATATTATAAGGTATTTTCAATGATACACTGCATATTACGTTATATTATAAGGTATTTTCAATGATACACTGCATATTACGTTATATTATAAGGCATTTTCAATGATAGACTGCATATTACGTTATATTATCACGTATTTTCAATGATACACTGCATATTACGTTATATTATAAGGCATTTTCAATGATAGACTGCATATTACGTTATATTATCACGTATTTTCAATGATTGACTGCATATTACGTTATATTATAAGGTATTTACAATGTTATACTGCATATTACGTTATATTATAAGGCATTTTCAATGATAGACTGCATATTACGTTATATTATAGGTATTTACAATGATATACTGCATATTACGTTATATTATAAGGCATTTTCAATGATAGACTGCATATTACGTTATATTATCACGTATTTTCAATGATATACTGCATATTACGTTATATTATAAGCCATTTTCAATGATAGACTGCATATTACGTTATATTATCACGTATTTTCAATGATTGACTGCATATGACGTAATATTATAAGGTATTTTCGATGATAGACTGCAAATATTACATTATATTATAAGGTATTTTCAATGATACACTGCATATTACGTTATATTATAAGGTATTTTCAATGATACACTGCATATTACGTTATATTATAAGGTATTTTCAATGATACACTGCATATTACGTTATATTATAAGGTATTTTCAATGATACACTGCATATTACGTTATATTATAAGGCATTTTCAATGATAGACTGCATATTACGTTATATTATCACGTATTTTCAATGATATACTGCATATTACGTTATATTATAAGGCATTTTCAATGATAGACTGCATATTACGTTATATTATCACGTATTTTCAATGATTGACTGCATATTACGTAATATTATAAGGTATTTTCAATGATAGACTGCAAATATTACATTATATTATAAGGTATTTTCAATGATACACTGCATATTACATTATATTATAGGGTATTTTCAATCATACACTGCATATTACGTTATATTATAAGGTATTTTCAATGATAGACTGCAAATATTACAGTATATTATAAGGTATTTTTAATGATACACTGCATATTACGTTATACTATAAGGTATTATCAATGATAGGCTGCATATCACGTTATATTATAAGGTATTTTCAATGATACACTGCATATTACGTTATATTATAAGGTATTTTCAATGATACACTGCATATTACGTTATATTATAAGGTATTTTCAATGATATACTGCATATTACGTTATATTATAAGGCATTTTCAATGATAGACTGCATATTACGTTATATTATCACGTATTTTCAATGTTTGACTGCATATTACGTAATATTATAAGGTATTTTCAATGATAGACTGCAAATATTACATTATATTATAAGGTATTTTCAATGATACACTGCATATTACATTATATTATAGGGTATTTTCAATGATACACTGCTTATTACGTTACATTATAAGGTATTTTCAATGATACACTGCATATTACGTTATATTATAAGGTATTTTCAATGGTAGACTGCAAATATTACATTATATTATAAGGTATTTTCAATGGTAGACTGCAAATATTACATTATATTATAAGGTATTTTCAATGATACACTGCATAATACGTTATACTATAAGGTATTTTCAATGATAGACTGCATATTACGTTATATTAGAAGGTATTTTCAATGATACACTGCATATTACGTTATATTATAAGGTATTTTCAATGATATACTGCATATTACGTTATATTATAAGGCATTTTCAATGATAGACTGCATATTACGTTATATTATAAGGTATTTTCAATGATATACTGCATATTACGTTATATTATAAGGCATTTTCAATGACACACTGCATATTACGTTATATTATAAGGTATTTTCAATGATACACTGCATATTACGTTATATTATAAGGTATTTTCAATGATATACTGCATATTACGTTATATTATAAGGTATTTTCAATGATACACTGCATATTACGTTATATTATAAGGTATTTTCAATGATACACTGCATATTACGTTATATTATAAGGTATTTACAATGTTATACTGCATATTACGTTATATTATAAGGCATTTTCAATGATAGACTGCATATTACGTTATATTATAGGTATTTTCAAAGATATACTGCATATTACGTTATATTATAAGGCATTTTCAATGATAGACTGCATATTACGTTATATTATCACGTATTTTCAATGATATACTGCATATTACGTTATATTATAAGCCATTTTCAATGATAGACTGCATATTACGTTATATTATCACGTATTTTCAATGATTGACTGCATATGACGTAATATTATAAGGTATTTTCGATGATAGACTGCAAATATTACATTATATTATAAGGTATTTTCAATGATACACTGCATATTACGTTATATTATAAGGTATTTTCAATGATACACTGCATATTACGTTATATTATAAGGAATTTTCAATGATATACTGCATATTACGTTATATTATAAGGCATTTTCAATGATAGACTGCATATTACGTTATATTATCACGTATTTTCAATGATTGACTGCATATTACGTTATATTATAAGGCATTTTCAATGATAGACTGCATATTACGTTATATTATCACGTATTTTCAATGATTGACTGCATATTACGTAATATTATAAGGTATTTTCAATGATAGACTGCAAATATTACATTATATTATAAGGTATTTTCAATGATACACTGCATATTACATTATATTATAGGGTATTTTCAATGATACACTGCATATTACGTTATATTATAAGGTATTTTCAATGATAGACTGCAAATATTACAGTATATTATAAGGTATTTTTAATGATACACTGCATATTACGTTATACTATAAGGCATTTTCAATGATACACTGCATATTACGTTATATTATAAGGTATTTTCAATGATATACTGCATATTACGTTATATTATAAGGTATTTTCAATGATACACTGCATATTACGTTATATTATAAGGTATTTTCAATGATACACTGCATATTACGTTATATTATAAGGTATTTACAATGTTATACTGCATATTACGTTATATTATAAGGCATTTTCAATGATAGACTGCATATTACGTTATATTATAGGTATTTTCAAAGATATACTGCATATTACGTTATATTATAAGGCATTTTCAATGATAGACTGCATATTACGTTATATTATCACGTATTTTCAATGATATACTGCATATTACGTTATATTATAAGCCATTTTCAATGATAGACTGCATATTACGTTATATTATCACGTATTTTCAATGATTGACTGCATATGACGTAATATTATAAGGTATTTTCGATGATAGACTGCAAATATTACATTATATTATAAGGTATTTTCAATGATACACTGCATATTACGTTATATTATAAGGTATTTTCAATGATACACTGCATATTACGTTATATTATAAGGTATTTTCAATGATACACTGCATATTACGTTATATTATAAGGTATTTTCAATGATATACTGCATATTACGTTATATTATAAGGCATTTTCAATGATAGACTGCATATTACGTTATATTATAAGGAATTTTCAATGATATACTGCATATTACGTTATATTATAAGGCATTTTCAATGATAGACTGCATATTACGTTATATTATCACGTATTTTCAATGATTGACTGCATATTACGTTATATTATAAGGCATTTTCAATGATAGACTGCATATTACGTTATATTATCACGTATTTTCAATGATTGACTGCATATTACGTAATATTATAAGGTATTTTCGATGATAGACTGCAAATATTACATTATATTATAAGGTATTTTCAATGATACACTGCATATTACGTTATATTATAAGGTATTTTCAATGATACACTGCATATTACGTTATATTATAAGGTATTTTCAATGATACACTGCATATTACGTTATATTATAAGGTATTTTCAATGATATACTGCATATTACGTTATATTATAAGGCATTTTCAATGATAGACTGCATATTACGTTATATTATAAGGAATTTTCAATGATATACTGCATATTACGTTATATTATAAGGCATTTTCAATGATAGACTGCATATTACGTTATATTATCACGTATTTTCAATGATTGACTGCATATTACGTTATATTATAAGGCATTTTCAATGATAGACTGCATATTACGTTATATTATCACGTATTTTCAATGATTGACTGCATATTACGTAATATTATAAGGTATTTTCAATGATAGACTGCAAATATTACATTATATTATAAGGTATTTTCAATGATACACTGCATATTACATTATATTATAGGGTATTTTCAATGATAGACTGCATATTACGTTATATTATAAGGTATTTTCAATGATAGACTGCAAATATTACAGTATATTATAAGGTATTTTTAATGATACACTGCATATTACGTTATACTATAAGGCATTTTCAATGATACACTGCATATTACGTTATATTATAAGGTATTTTCAATGATATACTGCATATTACGTTATATTATAAGGTATTTTCAATGATACACTGCATATTACGTTATATTATAAGGTATTTTCAATGATACACTGCATATTACGTTATATTATAAGGTATTTACAATGTTATACTGCATATTACGTTATATTATAAGGCATTTTCAATGATAGACTGCATATTACGTTATATTATAGGTATTTTCAAAGATATACGGCATATTACGTTATATTATAAGGCATTTTCAATGATAGACTGCATATTACGTTATATTATCACTTATTTTCAATGATATACTGCATATTACGTTATATTATAAGCCATTTTCAATGATAGACTGCATATTACGTTATATTATCACGTATTTTCAATGATTGACTGCATATGACGTAATATTATAAGGTATTTTCGATGATAGACTGCAAATATTACATTATATTATAAGGTATTTTCAATGATACACTGCATATTACGTTATATTATAAGGTATTTTCAATGATACACTGCATATTACGTTATATTATAAGGTATTTTCAATGATACACTGCATATTACGTTATATTATAAGGTATTTTCAATGATATACTGCATATTACGTTATATTATAAGGCATTTTCAATGATAGACTGCATATTACGTTATATTATAAGGAATTTTCAATGATATACTGCATATTACGTTATATTATAAGGCATTTTCAATGATAGACTGCATATTACGTTATATTATCACGTATTTTCAATGATTGACTGCATATTACGTTATATTATAAGGCATTTTCAATGATAGACTGCATATTACGTTATATTATCACGTATTTTCAATGATTGACTGCATATTACGTAATATTATAAGGTATTTTCAATGATAGACTGCAAATATTACATTATATTATAAGGTATTTTCAATGATACACTGCATATTACATTATATTATAGGGTATTTTCAATGATACACTGCATATTACGTTATATTATAAGGTATTTTCAATGATAGACTGCAAATATTACAGTATATTATAAGGTATTTTTAATGATACACTGCATATTACGTTATACTATAAGGTATTTTCAATGATAGGCTGCATATCACGTTATATTATAAGGTATTTTCAATGATACACTGCATATTACGTTATATTATAAGGTATTTTCAATGATACACTGCATATTACGTTATATTATAAGGTATTTTCAATGATATACTGCATATTACGTTATATTATAAGGCATTTTCAATGATAGACTGCATATTACGTTATATTATCACGTATTTTCAATGTTTGACTGCATATTACGTAATATTATAAGGTATTTTCAATGATAGACTGCAAATATTACATTATATTATAGGGTATTTTCAATGATACACTGCTTATTACGTTACATTATAAGGTATTTTCAATGATACACTGCATATTACGTTATATTATAAGGTATTTTCAATGGTAGACTGCAAATATTACATTATATTATAAGGTATTTTCAATGGTAGACTGCAAATATTACATTATATTATAAGGTATTTTCAATGATACACTGCATAATACGTTATACTATAAGGTATTTTCAATGATAGACTGCATATTACGTTATATTAGAAGGTATTTTCAATGATACACTGCATATTACGTTATATTATAAGGTATTTTCAATGATATACTGCATATTACGTTATATTATAAGGCATTTTCAATGATAGACTGCATATTACGTTATATTATAAGGTATTTTCAATGATATACTGCATATTACGTTATATTATAAGGCATTTTCAATGACACACTGCATATTACGTTATATTATAAGGTATTTTCAATGATACACTGCATATTACGTTATATTATAAGGTATTTTCAATGATATACTGCATATTACGTTATATTATAAGGTATTTTCAATGATACACTGCATATTACGTTATATTATAAGGTATTTTCAATGATACACTGCATATTACGTTATATTATAAGGTATTTACAATGTTATACTGCATATTACGTTATATTATAAGGCATTTTCAATGATAGACTGCATATTACGTTATATTATAGGTATTTTCAAAGATATACGGCATATTACGTTATATTATAAGGCATTTTCAATGATAGACTGCATATTACGTTATATTATCACGTATTTTCAATGATATACTGCATATTACGTTATATTATAAGCCATTTTCAATGATAGACTGCATATTACGTTATATTATCACGTATTTTCAATGATTGACTGCATATGACGTAATATTATAAGGTATTTTCGATGATAGACTGCAAATATTACATTATATTATAAGGTATTTTCAATGATACACTGCATATTACGTTATATTATAAGGTATTTTCAATGATACACTGCATATTACGTTATATTATAAGGTATTTTCAATGATACACTGCATATTACGTTATATTATAAGGTATTTTCAATGATATACTGCATATTACGTTATATTATAAGGCATTTTCAATGATAGACTGCATATTACGTTATATTATAAGGAATTTTCAATGATATACTGCATATTACGTTATATTATAAGGCATTTTCAATGATAGACTGCATATTACGTTATATTATCACGTATTTTCAATGATTGACTGCATATTACGTTACATTATAAGGTATTTTCAATGATATACTGCATATCACGTTATATTATAAGGTATTTTCAATGATACTCTGCATATTACGTTATATTATAAGGTATTTTGAATGATACTCTGCATATTACGTTACATTACAAGACATTTTCAATGATACACTGCTTATTACGTTACATTATAAGGTATTTTCAATGATACACTGCATATTACGTTATATTATAAGGTATTTTCAATGATACACTGCATATTACGTTATATTATAAGGTATTTTCAATGATACACTGCATATTACGTTATATTATAAGGTATTTTCAATGATATACTGCATATTACGTTATATTATAAGGTATTTTCAATGATACACTGCATATTACGTTATATTATAAGGCATTTTCAATGATACACTGCATATTACGTTGTATTATAAGGCATTTTCAATGATAGACTGCATATTACGTTATATTATAAGGTATTTTCAATGATAGACTGCATATCACGTTATATTATAAGGTATTTTCAATGATAGACTGCATATTACGTTACATTATAAGGTATTTTCAATGATATACTGCATATCACGTTATATTATAAGGTATTTTCAATGATAGTCTGCAAATATTACATTATATTATAAGGTATTTTCAATGATACACTGCATATTACGTTATACTATAAGGTATTTTCAATGATAGGCTGCATATCACGTTATATTATAAGGTATTTTCAATGGTAGACTGCAAATATTACATTATATTATAAGGTATTTTCAATGATACACTGCATATTACGTTATATTATAAGGTATTTTCAATGGTAGACTGCAAATATTACATTATATTATAAGGTATTTTCAATGATACACTGCATATTACGTTATACTATAAGGTATTTTCAATGATAGGCTGCATATCACGTTATATTATAAGGTATTGTCAATGATACACTGCATATTACGTTATATTATCACGTATTTTCAATGATATACTGCATATTACGTTATATTATAAGCCATTTTCAATGATAGACTGCATATTACGTTATATTATCACGTATTTTCAATGATTGACTGCATATGACGTAATATTATAAGGTATTTTCGATGATAGACTGCAAATATTACATTATATTATAAGGTATTTTCAATGATACACTGCATATTACGTTATATTATAAGGTATTTTCAATGATACACTGCATATTACGTTATATTATAAGGTATTTTCAATGATACACTGCATATTACGTTATATTATAAGGCATTTTCAATGATAGACTGCATATTACGTTATATTATCACGTATTTTCAATGGTAGACTGCAAATATTACATTATATTATAAGGTATTTTCAATGATACACTGTATATTACGTTATACTATAAGGTATTTTCAATGATAGACTGCATATCACGTTATATTATAAGGTATTTTCAATGATAGACTGCATATCACGTTATATTATAAGGTATTTTCAATGATAGACTGCATATTACGTTACATTATAAGGTATTTTCAATGATATACTGCATATCACGTTATATTATAAGGTATTTTCAATGATAGTCTGCAAATATTACATTATATTATAAGGTATTTTCAATGATACACTGCATATTACGTTATACTATAAGGTATTTTCAATGATAGGCTGCATATCACGTTATATTATAAGGTATTTTCAATGGTAGACTGCAAATATTACATTATATTATAAGGTATTTTCAATGATACACTGCATATTACGTTATATTATAAGGTATTTTCAATGATATACTGCATATTACGTTTTATTATAAGGCATTTTCAATGATAGACTGCATATTACGTTATATTATAAGGTATTTTCAATGATATACTGCATATTACGTTATATTATAAGGCATTTTCAATGATAGACTGCATATTACGTTATATTATCACGTATTTTCAATGATTGACTGTATATTACGTAACATTATAAGGTATTTTCAATGATATACTGCATATTACGTTATATTATAAGGCATTTTCAATGATACACTGCATATTACGTTGTATTATAAGGCATTTTCAATGATAGACTGCATATTACGTTATATTATCACGTATTTTCAATGGTAGACTGCAAATATTACATTATATTATAAGGTGTTTTCAATGATACACTGCATATTACGTTATACTATAAGGTATTTTCAATGATAGACTGCATATCACGTTATATTATAAGGTATTTTCAATGATAGACTGCATATCACGTTATATTATAAGGTATTTTCAATGATACACTGCATATTACGTTATATTATAAGGTATTTTCAATGATACACTGCATATTACGTTATATTATAAGGTATTTTCAATGATATACTGCATATTACGTTATATTATAAGGCATTTTCAATGATAGACTGCAAATATTACATTATATTATAAGGTATTTTCAACGATACACTGCATATTACGTTATATTATAAGGTATTTTCAATGATATACTGCATATTACGTTATATTATAAGGCATTTTCAATGATAGACTGCATATTACGTTATATTATAAGGTATTTTGAATGATACTCTGCATATTACATTACATTACAAGACATTTTGAATGATACACTGCTTATTACGTTACATTATAAGGTATTTTCAATGATACACTGCATATTACGTTATATTATAAGGTATTTTCAATCTTAGACTGCAAATATTACATTATATTATAAGGTATTTTCAATGATACACTGCATATTACGTTATATTATAAGGTATTTTCAATGGTAGACTGCAAATATTACATTATATTATAAGGTATTTTCAATGATACACTGCATATTACGTTATACTATAAGGTATTTTCAATGATAGGCTGCATATCACGTTATATTATAAGGTATTTTCAATGATACACTGCATATTACGTTATATTATAAGGTATTTTCAATGATACACTGCATATTACGTTATATTATAAGGTATTTTCAATGATACACTGCATATTACGTTATACTATAAGGTATTTTCAATGATAGACTGCATATCACGTTATATTATAAGGTATTTTCAATGATAGACTGCATATCACGTTATATTATAAGGTATTTTCAATGATACACTGCATATTACGTTATATTATAAGGTATTTTCAATGATACACTGCATATTACGTTATATTATAAGGTATTTTCAATGATATACTGCATATTACGTTATATTATAAGGCATTTTCAATGATAGACTGCAAATATTACATTATATTATAAGGTATTTTCAACGATACACTGCATATTACATTATATTATAGGGTATTTTCAATGATCCACTGCATATTACGTTATATTATAAGGTATTTTGAATGATACTCTGCATATTACGTTACATTATAAGGTATTTTCAATGATACACTGCATATTACATTATATTATAAGGTATTTTCAATGATACACTGCATATTACGTTATACTATAAGGTATTTTCAATGATAGGCTGCATATCACGTTATATTATAAGGTATTTTCAATGATACACTGCATATTACGTTATATTATAAGGTATTTTCAATGATACTGCATATTACGTTATATTATAAGGTATTTTCAATGATATACTGCATATTACGTTATATTATAAGGCATTTTCAATGATAGACTGCAAATATTACATTATATTATAAGGTATTTTCAACGATACACTGCATATTACATTATATTATAGGGTATTTTCAATGATCCACTGCATATTACGTTATATTATAAGGTATTTTGAATGATACTCTGCATATTACGTTACATTATAAGGTATTTTCAATGATACACTGCATATTACGTTATATTATAAGGTATTTTCAATGGTAGACTGCAAATATTACATTATATTATAAGGTATTTTCAATGATACACTGCATATTACGTTATATTATAAGGTATTTTCAATGGTAGACTGCAAATATTACATTATATTATAAGGTATTTTCAATGATACACTGCATATTACGTTATACTATAAGGTATTTTCAATGATAGGCTGCATATCACGTTATATTATAAGGTATTGTCAATGATACACTGCATATTACGTTATATTATAAGGTATTTTCAATGATACACTGCATATTACGTTATATTATAAGGTATTTTCAATGATATACTGCATATTACGTTTTATTATAAGGCATTTTCAATGATAGACTGCATATTACGTTATATTATAAGGTATTTTCAATGATATACTGCATATTACGTTATATTATAAGGCATTTTCAATGATAGACTGCATATTACGTTATATTATCACGTATTTTCAATGATTGACTGTATATTACGTAACATTATAAGGTATTTTCAATGATATACTGCATACTACGTTATATTATAAGGCATTTTCAATGATACACTGCATATTACGTTGTATTATAAGGCATTTTCAATGATAGACTGCATATTACGTTATATTATCACGTATTTTCAATGGTAGACTGCAAATATTACATTATATTATAAGGTGTTTTCAATGATACACTGCATATTACGTTATACTATAAGGTATTTTCAATGATAGACTGCATATCACGTTATATTATAAGGTATTTTCAATGATAGACTGCATATCACGTTATATTATAAGGTATTTTCAATGATACACTGCATATTACGTTATATTATAAGGTATTTTCAATGATACACTGCATATTACGTTATATTATAAGGTATTTTCAATGATATACTGCATATTACGTTATATTATAAGGCATTTTCAATGATAGACTGCAAATATTACATTATATTATAAGGTATTTTCAACGATACACTGCATATTACGTTATATTATAAGGTATTTTCAATGATATACTGCATATTACGTTATATTATAAGGCATTTTCAATGATAGACTGCATATTACGTTATATTATAAGGTATTTTGAATGATACTCTGCATATTACATTACATTACAAGACATTTTGAATGATACACTGCTTATTACGTTACATTATAAGGTATTTTCAATGATACACTGCATATTACGTTATATTATAAGGTATTTTCAATGGTAGACTGCAAATATTACATTATATTATAAGGTATTTTCAATGATACACTGCATATTACGTTATATTATAAGGTATTTTCAATGGTAGACTGCAAATATTACATTATATTATAAGGTATTTTCAATGATACACTGCATATTACGTTATACTATAAGGTATTTTCAATGATAGGCTGCATATCACGTTATATTATAAGGTATTTTCAATGATACACTGCATATTACGTTATATTATAAGGTATTTTCAATGATACACTGCATATTACGTTATACTATAAGGTATTTTCAATGATAGACTGCATATCACGTTATATTATAAGGTATTTTCAATGATAGACTGCATATCACGTTATATTATAAGGTATTTTCAATGATACACTGCATATTACGTTATATTATAAGGTATTTTCAATGATACACTGCATATTACGTTATATTATAAGGTATTTTCAATGATATACTGCATATTACGTTATATTATAAGGCATTTTCAATGATAGACTGCAAATATTACATTATATTATAAGGTATTTTCAACGATACACTGCATATTACATTATATTATAGGGTATTTTCAATGATCCACTGCATATTACGTTATATTATAAGGTATTTTGAATGATACTCTGCATATTACGTTACATTATAAGGTATTTTCAATGATACACTGCATATTACGTTATATTATAAGGTATTTTCAATGATATACTGCATATTACGTTTTATTATAAGGCATTTTCAATGATAGACTGCATATTACGTTATATTATCACGTATTTTCAATGATTGACTGTATATTACGTAACATTATAAGGTATTTTCAATGATACACTGCATATTACGTTATATTATAAGGTATTTTCAATGATACACTGCATATTACGTTATATTATAAGGTATTTTCAATGATACACTGCATATTACGTTATATTATAAGGTATTTTCAATGATATACTGCATATTACGTTATATTATAAGGTATTTTCAATGATACACTGCATATTACGTTATATTATAAGGCATTTTCAATGATACTCTGCATATTACGTTACATTATAAGGTATTTTCAATGATACACTGCATATTACGTTATATTATAAGGTATTTTCAATGGTAGACTGCAAATATTACATTATATTATAAGGTATTTTCAATGATACACTGCATATTACGTTATATTATAAGGTATTTTCAATGGTAGACTGCAAATATTACATTATATTATAAGGCATTTTCAATGATACACTGCATATTACGTTGTATTATAAGGCATTTTCAATGATAGACTGCATACTACGTTATATTATCACGTATTTTCAATGGTAGACTGCAAATATTACATTATATTATAAGGTATTTTCAATGATACACTGCATATTACGTTATACTATAAGGTATTTTCAATGATAGACTGCATATCACGTTATATTATAAGGTATTTTCAATGATAGACTGCATATCACGTTATATTATAAGGTATTTTCAATGATAGACTGCATATTACGTTACATTATAAGGTATTTTCAATGATATACTGCATATCACGTTATATTATAAGGTATTTTCAATGATAGTCTGCAAATATTACATTATATTATAAGGTATTTTCAATGATACACTGCATATTACGTTATACTATAAGGTATTTTCAATGATAGGCTGCATATCACGTTATATTATAAGGTATTTTCAATGATACACTGCATATTACGTTATATTATAAGGTATTTTCAATGATACTGCATATTACGTTATATTATAAGGTATTTTCAATGATATACTGCATATTACGTTATATTATAAGGCATTTTCAATGATAGACTGCAAATATTACATTATATTATAAGGTATTTTCAACGATACACTGCATATTACATTATATTATAGGGTATTTTCAATGATCCACTGCATATTACGTTATATTATAAGGTATTTTGAATGATACTCTGCATATTACGTTACATTATAAGGTATTTTCAATGGTAGACTGCAAATATTACATTATATTATAAGGTATTTTCAATGATACACTGCATATTACGTTATATTATAAGGTATTTTCAATGGTAGACTGCAAATATTACATTATATTATAAGGTATTTTCAATGATACACTGCATATTACGTTATACTATAAGGTATTTTCAATGATAGGCTGCATATCACGTTATATTATAAGGTATTTTCAATGATACACTGCATATTACGTTATATTATAAGGTATTTTCAATGATACACTGCATATTACGTTATATTATAAGGTATTTTCAATGATATACTGCATATTACGTTTTATTATAAGGCATTTTCAATGATAGACTGCATATTACGTTATATTATAAGGTATTTTCAATGATACACTGCATATTACGTTATATTATAAGGCATTTTCAATGATAGACTGCATATTACGTTATATTATCACGTATTTTCAATGATTGACTGTATATTACGTAACATTATAAGGTATTTTCAATGATATACTGCATATTACGTTATATTATAAGGCATTTTCAATGATACACTGCATATTACGTTGTATTATAAGGCATTTTCAATGATAGACTGCATATTACGTTATATTATCACGTATTTTCAATGGTAGACTGCAAATATTACATTATATTATAAGGTGTTTTCAATGATACACTGCATATTACGTTATACTATAAGGTATTTTCAATGATAGACTGCATATCACGTTATATTATAAGGTATTTTCAATGATAGACTGCATATCACGTTATATTATAAGGTATTTTCAATGATACACTGCATATTACGTTATATTATAAGGTATTTTCAATGATACACTGCATATTACGTTATATTATAAGGTATTTTCAATGATATACTGCATATTACGTTATATTATAAGGCATTTTCAATGATAGACTGCAAATATTACATTATATTATAAGGTATTTTCAACGATACACTGCATATTACGTTATATTATAAGGTATTTTCAATGATATACTGCATATTACGTTATATTATAAGGCATTTTCAATGATAGACTGCATATTACGTTATATTATAAGGTATTTTGAATGATACTCTGCATATTACATTACATTACAAGACATTTTGAATGATACACTGCTTATTACGTTACATTATAAGGTATTTTCAATGATAGACTGCATATCACGTTATATTATAAGGTATTTTCAATGATACACTGCATATTACGTTATATTATAAGGTATTTTCAATGGTACACTGCATATTACGTTATATTATAAGGTATTTTCAATGATATACTGCATATTACGTTATATTATAAGGCATTTTCAATGATAGACTGCAAATATTACATTATATTATAAGGTATTTTCAACGATACACTGCATATTACATTATATTATAGGGTATTTTCAATGATCCACTGCATATTACGTTATATTATAAGGTATTTTGAATGATACTCTGCATATTACGTTACATTATAAGGTATTTTCAATGATACACTGCATATTACGTTATATTATAAGGTATTTTCAATGGTAGACTGCAAATATTACATTATATTATAAGGTATTTTCAATGATACACTGCATATTACGTTATATTATAAGGTATTTTCAATGGTAGACTGCAAATATTACATTATATTATAAGGTATTTTCAATGATACACTGCATATTACGTTATACTATAAGGTATTTTCAATGATAGGCTGCATATCACGTTATATTATAAGGTATTGTCAATGATACACTGCATATTACGTTATATTATAAGGTATTTTCAATGATACACTGCATATTACGTTATATTATAAGGTATTTTCAATGATATACTGCATATTACGTTTTATTATAAGGCATTTTCAATGATAGACTGCATATTACGTTATATTATAAGGTATTTTCAATGATATACTGCATATTACGTTATATTATAAGGCATTTTCAATGATAGACTGCATATTACGTTATATTATCACGTATTTTCAATGATTGACTGTATATTACGTATCATTATAAGGTATTTTCAATGATATACTGCATATTACGTTATATTATAAGGCATTTTCAATGATACACTGCATATTACGTTGTATTATAAGGCATTTTCAATGATAGACTGCATATTACGTTATATTATCACGTATTTTCAATGGTAGACTGCAAATATTACATTATATTATAAGGTGTTTTCAATGATACACTGCATATTACGTTATATTATAAGGTATTGTCAATGATACACTGCATATCACGTTATATTATAAGGTATTTTCAATGATACACTGCATATTACGTTATATTATAAGGTATTTTCAATGATACACTGCATATTACGTTATATTATAAGGTATTTTCAATGATATACTGCATATTACGTTATATTATAAGGCATTTTCAATGATAGACTGCAAATATTACATTATATTATAAGGTATTTTCAACGATACACTGCATATTACGTTATATTATAAGGTATTTTCAATGATATACTGCATATTACGTTATATTATAAGGTATTTTCAATGGTAGACTGCAAATATTACATTATATTATAAGGTATTTTCAATGATACACTGCATATTACGTTATATTATAAGGTATTTTCAATGGTAGACTGCAAATATTACATTATATTATAAGGTATTTTCAATGATACACTGCATATTACGTTATACTATAAGGTATTTTCAATGATAGGCTGCATATCACGTTATATTATAAGGTATTTTCAATGATACACTGCATATTACGTTATATTATAAGGTATTTTCAATGATACACTGCATATTACGTTATATTATAAGGTATTTTCAATGATACACTGCATATTACGTTATACTATAAGGTATTTTCAATGATAGACTGCATATCACGTTATATTATAAGGTATTTTCAATGATAGACTGCATATCACGTTATATTATAAGGTATTTTCAATGATACACTGCATATTACGTTATATTATAAGGTATTTTCAATGATACACTGCATATTACGTTATATTATAAGGTATTTTCAATGATATACTGCATATTACGTTATATTATAAGGCATTTTCAATGATAGACTGCAAATATTACATTATATTATAAGGTATTTTCAACGATACACTGCATATTACATTATATTATAGGGTATTTTCAATGATCCACTGCATATTACGTTATATTATAAGGTATTTTGAATGATACTCTGCATATTACGTTATATTATAAGGTATTTTCAATGATACACTGCATATTACGTTATATTATAAGGTATTTTCAATGGTAGACTGCAAATATTACATTATATTATAAGGTATTTTCAATGATACACTGCATATTACGTTATATTATAAGGTATTTTCAATGGTAGACTGCAAATATTACATTATATTATAAGGTATTTTCAATGATACACTGCATATTACGTTATACTATAAGGTATTTTCAATGATAGGCTGCATATCACGTTATATTATAAGGTATTGTCAATGATACACTGCATATTACGTTATATTATAAGGTATTTTCAATGATACACTGCATATTACGTTATATTATAAGGTATTTTCAATGATAGACTGCATATCACGTTATATTATAAGGTATTTTCAATGATAGACTGCATATTACGTTACATTATAAGGTATTTTCAATGATATACTGCATATCACGTTATATTATAAGGTATTTTCAATGATAGTCTGCAAATATTACATTATATTATAAGGTATTTTCAATGATACACTGCATATTACGTTATACTATAAGGTATTTTCAATGATAGGCTGCATATCACGTTATATTATAAGGTATTTTCAATGATACACTGCATATTACGTTATATTATAAGGTATTTTCAATGATACTGCATATTACGTTATATTATAAGGTATTTTCAATGATATACTGCATATTACGTTATATTATAAGGCATTTTCAATGATAGACTGCAAATATTACATTATATTATAAGGTATTTTCAACGATACACTGCATATTACATTATATTATAGGGTATTTTCAATGATCCACTGCATATTACGTTATATTATAAGGTATTTTGAATGATACTCTGCATATTACGTTACATTATAAGGTATTTTCAATGGTAGACTGCAAATATTACATTATATTATAAGGTATTTTCAATGATACACTGCATATTACGTTATATTATAAGGTATTTTCAATGGTAGACTGCAAATATTACATTATATTATAAGGTATTTTCAATGATACACTGCATATTACGTTATACTATAAGGTATTTTCAATGATAGGCTGCATATCACGTTATATTATAAGGTATTGTCAATGATACACTGCATATTACGTTATATTATAAGGTATTTTCAATGATACACTGCATATTACGTTATATTATAAGGTATTTTCAATGATATACTGCATATTACGTTATATTATAAGGCATTTTCAATGATACACTGCATATTACGTTGTATTATAAGGCATTTTCAATGATAGACTGCATATTACGTTATATTATCACGTATTTTCAATGGTAGACTGCAAATATTACATTATATTATAAGGTGTTTTCAATGATACACTGCATATTACGTTATACTATAAGGTATTTTCAATGATAGACTGCATATCACGTTATATTATAAGGTATTTTCAATGATAGACTGCATATTACGTTATATTATAAGGTATTTTCAATGATATACTGCATATTACGTTATATTATAAGGCATTTTCAATGATACACTGCATATTACGTTGTATTATAAGGCATTTTCAATGATAGACTGCATATTACGTTATATTATCACGTATTTTCAATGGTAGACTGCAAATATTACATTATATTATAAGGTATTTTCAATGATACACTGCATATTACGTTATACTATAAGGTATTTTCAATGATAGACTGCATATCACGTTATATTATAAGGTATTTTCAATGATAGACTGCATATCACGTTATATTATAATGTATTTTCAATGATAGACTGCATATTACGTTACATTATAAGGTATTTTCAATGATATACTGCATATCACGTTATATTATAAGGTATTTTCAATGATAGTCTGCAAATATTACATTATATTATAAGGTATTTTCAATGATACACTGCATATTACGTTATACTATAAGGTATTTTCAATGATAGGCTGCATATCACGTTATATTATAAGGTATTTTCAATGATACACTGCATATTACGTTATATTATAAGGTATTTTGAATGATACTCTGCATATTACGTTACATTATAAGGTATTTTCAATGATACACTGCATATTACGTTATATTATAAGGTATTTTCAATGGTAGACTGCAAATATTACATTATATTATAAGGTATTTTCAATGATACACTGCATATTACGTTATATTATAAGGTATTTTCAATGGTAGACTGCAAATATTACATTATATTATAAGGTATTTTCAATGATACACTGCATATTACGTTATACTATAAGGTATTTTCAATGATAGGCTGCATATCACGTTATATTATAAGGTATTGTCAATGATACACTGCATATTACGTTATATTATAAGGTATTTTCAATGATACACTGCATATTACGTTATATTATAAGGTATTTTCAATGATATACTGCATATTACGTTTTATTATAAGGCATTTTCAATGATAGACTGCATATTACGTTATATTATAAGGTATTTTCAATGATATACTGCATATTACGTTATATTATAAGGCATTTTCAATGATAGACTGCATATTACGTTATATTATCACGTATTTTCAATGATTGACTGTATATTACGTAACATTATAAGGTATTTTCAATGATATACTGCATATTACGTTATATTATAAGGCATTTTCAATGATACACTGCATATTACGTTGTATTATAAGGCATTTTCAATGATAGACTGCATATTACGTTATATTATCACGTATTTTCAATGGTAGACTGCAAATATTACATTATATTATAAGGTGTTTTCAATGATACACTGCATATTACGTTATACTATAAGGTATTTTCAATGATAGACTGCATATCACGTTATATTATAAGGTATTTTCAATGATAGACTGCATATCACGTTATATTATAAGGTATTTTCAATGATACACTGCATATTACGTTATATTATAAGGTATTTTCAATGATACACTGCATATTACGTTATATTATAAGGTATTTTCAATGATATACTGCATATTACGTTATATTATAAGGCATTTTCAATGATAGACTGCAAATATTACATTATATTATAAGGTATTTTCAACGATACACTGCATATTACGTTATATTATAAGGTATTTTCAATGATATACTGCATATTACGTTATATTATAAGGTATTTTCAATGATAGACTGCATATTACGTTATATTATAAGGTATTTTGAATGATACTCTGCATATTACGTTACATTACAAGACATTTTGAATGATACACTGCTTATTACGTTACATTATAAGGTATTTTCAATGATACACTGCATATTACGTTATATTATAAGGTATTTTCAATGGTAGATTGCAAATATTACATTATATTATAAGGTATTTTCAATGATACACTGCATATTACGTTATATTATAAGGTATTTTCAATGGTAGACTGCAAATATTACATTATATTATAAGGTATTTTCAATGATACACTGCATATTACGTTATACTATAAGGTATTTTCAATGATAGGCTGCATATCACGTTATATTATAAGGTATTTTCAATGATACACTGCATATTACGTTATATTATAAGGTATTTTCAATGATACTGCATATTACGTTATATTATAAGGTATTTTCAATGATATACTGCATATTACGTTACATTACAAGACATTTTGAATGATACACTGCTTATTACGTTACATTATAAGGTATTTTCAATGATACACTGCATATTACGTTATATTATAAGGTATTTTCAATGGTAGACTGCAAATATTACATTATATTATAAGGTATTTTCAATGATACACTGCATATTACGTTATATTATAAGGTATTTTCAATGGTAGACTGCAAATATTACATTATATTATAAGGTATTTTCAATGATACACTGCATATTACGTTATATTATAAGGTATTTTCAATGGTAGACTGCAAATATTACATTATATTATAAGGTATTTTCAATGATACACTGCATATTACGTTATACTATAAGGTATTTTCAATGATAGGCTGCATATCACGTTATATTATAAGGTATTGTCAATGATACACTGCATATTACGTTATATTATAAGGTATTTTCAATGATACACTGCATATTACGTTATATTATAAGGTATTTTCAATGATATACTGCATATTACGTTTTATTATAAGGCATTTTCAATGATAGACTGCATATTACGTTATATTATAAGGTATTTTCAATGATATACTGCATATTACGTTATATTATAAGGCATTTTCAATGATAGACTGCATATTACGTTATATTATCACGTATTTTCAATGATTGACTGTATATTACGTAACATTATAAGGTATTTTCAATGATATACTGCATATTACGTTATATTATAAGGCATTTTCAATGATACACTGCATATTACGTTGTATTATAAGGCATTTTCAATGATAGACTGCATATTACGTTATATTATAAGGTATTTTCAATGGTAGACTGCAAATATTACATTATATTATAAGGTGTTTTCAATGATACACTGCATATTACGTTATATTATAAGGTATTTTCAATGATAGACTGCATATCACGTTATATTATAAGGTATTTTCAATGATAGACTGCATATCACGTTATATTATAAGGTATTTTCAATGATACACTGCATATTACGTTATATTATAAGGTATTTTCAATGATACACTGCATATTACGTTATATTATAAGGTATTTTCAATGATATACTGCATATTACGTTATATTATAAGGCATTTTCAATGATAGACTGCAAATATTACATTATATTATAAGGTATTTTCAACGATACACTGCATATTACGTTATATTATAAGGTATTTTCAATGATATACTGCATATTACGTTATATTATAAGGCATTTTCAATGATAGACTGCATATTACGTTATATTATAAGGTATTTTGAATGATACTCTGCATATTACGTTACATTACAAGACATTTTGAATGATACACTGCTTATTACGTTACATTATAAGGTATTTTCAATGATACACTGCATATTACGTTATATTATAAGGTATTTTCAATGGTAGATTGCAAATATTACATTATATTATAAGGTATTTTCAATGATACACTGCATATTACGTTATATTATAAGGTATTTTCAATGATAGACTGCAAATATTACATTATATTATAAGGTATTTTCAATGATACACTGCATATTACGTTATACTATAAGGTATTTTCAATGATAGGCTGCATATCACGTTATATTATAAGGTATTTTCAATGATACACTGCATATTACGTTATATTATAAGGTATTTTCAATGATACTGCATATTACGTTATATTATAAGGTATTTTCAATGATATACTGCATATTACGTTATATTATAAGGCATTTTCAATGATAGACTGCAAATATTACATTATATTATAAGGTATTTTCAACGATACACTGCATATTACATTATATTATAGGGTATTTTCAATGATCCACTGCATATTACGTTATATTATAAGGTATTTTGAATGATACTCTGCATATTACGTTACATTATAAGGTATTTTCAATGATACACTGCATATTACGTTATATTATAAGGTATTTTCAATGGTAGACTGCAAATATTACATTATATTATAAGGTATTTTCAATGATACACTGCATATTACGTTATATTATAAGGTATTTTCAATGGTAGACTGCAAATATTACATTATATTATAAGGTATTTTCAATGATACACTGCATATTACGTTATACTATAAGGTATTTTCAATGATAGGCTGCATATCACGTTATATTATAAGGTATTGTCAATGATACACTGCATATTACGTTATATTATAAGGTATTTTCAATGATACACTGCATATTACGTTATATTATAAGGTATTTTCAATGATATACTGCATATTACGTTTTATTATAAGGCATTTTCAATGATAGACTGCATATTACGTTATATTATAAGGTATTTTCAATGATATACTGCATATTACGTTATATTATAAGGCATTTTCAATGATAGACTGCATATTACGTTATATTATCACGTATTTTCAATGATTGACTGTATATTACGTAACATTATAAGGTATTTTCAATGATATACTGCATATTACGTTATATTATAAGGCATTTTCAATGATACACTGCATATTACGTTGTATTATAAGGCATTTTCAATGATAGACTGCATATTACGTTATATTATCACGTATTTTCAATGGTAGACTGCAAATATTACATTATATTATAAGGTGTTTTCAATGATACACTGCATATTACGTTATACTATAAGGTATTTTCAATGATAGACTGCATATCACGTTATATTATAAGGTATTTTCAATGATAGACTGCATATCACGTTATATTATAAGGTATTTTCAATGATACACTGCATATTACGTTATATTATAAGGTATTTTCAATGATACACTGCATATTACGTTATATTATAAGGTATTTTCAATGATATACTGCATATTACGTTATATTATAAGGCATTTTCAATGATAGACTGCAAATATTACATTATATTATAAGGTATTTTCAACGATACACTGCATATTACGTTATATTATAAGGTATTTTCAATGATATACTGCATATTACGTTATATTATAAGGCATTTTCAATGATAGACTGCATATTACGTTATATTATAAGGTATTTTGAATGATACTCTGCATATTACATTACATTACAAGACATTTTGAATGATACACTGCTTATTACGTTACATTATAAGGTATTTTCAATGATACACTGCATATTACGTTATATTATAAGGTATTTTCAATGGTAGACTGCAAATATTACATTATATTATAAGGTATTTTCAATGATACACTGCATATTACGTTATATTATAAGGTATTTTCAATGGTAGACTGCAAATATTACATTATATTATAAGGTATTTTCAATGATACACTGCATATTACGTTATACTATAAGGTATTTTCAATGATAGGCTGCATATCACGTTATATTATAAGGTATTTTCAATGATACACTGCATATTACGTTATATTATAAGGTATTTTCAATGATACACTGCATATTACGTTATATTATAAGGTATTTTCAATGATACACTGCATATTACGTTATACTATAAGGTATTTTCAATGATAGACTGCATATTACGTTATATTATAAGGTATTTTCAATGATAGACTGCATATCACGTTATATTATAAGGTATTTTCAATGATACACTGCATATTACGTTATATTATAAGGTATTTTCAATGATACACTGCATATTACGTTATATTATAAGGTATTTTCAATGATATACTGCATATTACGTTATATTATAAGGCATTTTCAATGATAGACTGCAAATATTACATTATATTATAAGGTATTTTCAACGATACACTGCATATTACATTATATTATAGGGTATTTTCAATGATCCACTGCATATTACGTTATATTATAAGGTATTTTGAATGATACTCTGCATATTACGTTATATTATAAGGTATTTTCAATGATACACTGCATATTACGTTATATTATAAGGTATTTTCAATGGTAGACTGCAAATATTACATTATATTATAAGGTATTTTCAATGATACACTGCATATTACGTTATATTATAAGGTATTTTCAATGGTAGACTGCAAATATTACATTATATTATAAGGTATTTTCAATGATACACTGCATATTACGTTATACTATAAGGTATTTTCAATGATAGGCTGCATATCACGTTATATTATAAGGCATTTTCAATGATACACTGCATATTACGTTGTATTATAAGGCATTTTCAATGATAGACTGCATATTACGTTATATTATCACGTATTTTCAATGGTAGACTGCAAATATTACATTATATTATAAGGTGTTTTCAATGATACACTGCATATTACGTTATACTATAAGGTATTTTCAATGATAGACTGCATATCACGTTATATTATAAGGTATTTTCAATGATAGACTGCATATCACGTTATATTATAAGGTATTTTCAATGATACACTGCATATTACGTTATATTATAAGGTATTTTCAATGATACACTGCATATTACGTTATATTATAAGGTATTTTCAATGATATACTGCATATTACGTTATATTATAAGGCATTTTCAATGATAGACTGCAAATATTACATTATATTATAAGGTATTTTCAAAGATACACTGCATATTACGTTATATTATAAGGTATTTTCAATGATATACTGCATATTACGTTATATTATAAGGCATTTTCAATGATAGACTGCATATTACGTTATATTATAAGGTATTTTGAATGATACTCTGCATATTACGTTACATTACAAGACATTTTGAATGATACACTGCTTATTACGTTACATTATAAGGTATTTTCAATGATACACTGCATATTACGTTATATTATAAGGTATTTTCAATGGTAGACTGCAAATATTACATTATATTATAAGGTATTTTCAATGATACACTGCATATTACGTTATATTATAAGGTATTTTCAATGGTAGACTGCAAATATTACATTATATTATAAGGTATTTTCAATGATACACTGCATATTACGTTATACTATAAGGTATTTTCAATGATAGGCTGCATATCACGTTATATTATAAGGTATTTTCAATGATACACTGCATATTACGTTATATTATAAGGTATTTTCAATGATACTGCATATTACGTTATATTATAAGGTATTTTCAATGATAGACTGCATATCACGTTATATTATAAGGTATTTTCAATGATACACTGCATATTACGTTATATTATAAGGTATTTTCAATGATACACTGCATATTACGTTATATTATAAGGTATTTTCAATGATATACTGCATATTACGTTATATTATAAGGCATTTTCAATGATAGACTGCAAATATTACATTATATTATAAGGTATTTTCAACGATACACTGCATATTACATTATATTATAGGGTATTTTCAATGATCCACTGCATATTACGTTATATTATAAGGTATTTTGAACGATACTCTGCATATTACGTTACATTATAAGGTATTTTCAATGATACACTGCATATTACGTTATATTATAAGGTATTTTCAATGGTAGACTGCAAATATTACATTATATTATAAGGTATTTTCAATGATACACTGCATATTACGTTATATTATAAGGTATTTTCAATGGTAGACTGCAAATATTACATTATATTATAAGGTATTTTCAATGATACACTGCATATTACGTTATACTATAAGGTATTTTCAATGATAGGCTGCATATCACGTTATATTATAAGGTATTGTCAATGATACACTGCATATTACGTTATATTATAAGGTGTTTTCAATGATACACTGCATATTACGTTATATTATAAGGTATTTTCAATGATATACTGCATATTACGTTTTATTATAAGGCATTTTCAATGATAGACTGCATATTACGTTATATTATAAGGCATTTTCAATGATAGACTGCAAATATTACATTATATTATAAGGTATTTTCAACGATACACTGCATATTACGTTATATTATAAGGTATTTTCAATGATATACTGCATATTACGTTATATTATAAGGCATTTTCAATGATAGACTGCATATTACGTTATATTATAAGGTATTTTGAATGATACTCTGCATATTACATTACATTACAAGACATTTTGAATGATACACTGCTTATTACGTTACATTATAAGGTATTTTCAATGATACACTGCATATTACGTTATATTATAAGGTATTTTCAATGGTAGACTGCAAATATTACATTATATTATAAGGTATTTTCAATGATACACTGCATATTACGTTATATTATAAGGTATTTTCAATGATAGACTGCAAATATTACATTATATTATAAGGTATTTTCAATGATACACTGCATATTACGTTATACTATAAGGTATTTTCAATGATAGGCTGCATATCACGTTATATTATAAGGTATTTTCAATGATACACTGCATATTACGTTATATTATAAGGTATTTTCAATGATATACTGCATATTACGTTATATTATAAGGCATTTTCAATGATAGACTGCAAATATTACATTATATTATAAGGTATTTTCAACGATACACTGCATATTACATTATATTATAGGGTATTTTCAATGATCCACTGCATATTACGTTATATTATAAGGTATTTTGAATGATACTCTGCATATTACGTTACATTATAAGGTATTTTCAATGATACACTGCATATTACGTTATATTATAAGGTATTTTCAATGGTAGACTGCAAATATTACATTATATTATAAGGTATTTTCAATGATACACTGCATATTACGTTATATTATAAGGTATTTTCAATGGTAGACTGCAAATATTACATTATATTATAAGGTATTTTCAATGATACACTGCATATTACGTTATACTATAAGGTATTTTCAATGATAGGCTGCATATCACGTTATATTATAAGGTATTGTCAATGATACACTGCATATTACGTTATATTATAAGGTATTTTCAATGATTGACTGTATATTACGTAACATTATAAGGTATTTTCAATGATATACTGCATATTACGTTATATTATAAGGCATTTTCAATGATACACTGCATATTACGTTGTATTATAAGGCATTTTCAATGATAGACTGCATATTACGTTATATTATCACGTATTTTCAATGGTAGACTGCAAATATTACATTATATTATAAGGTGTTTTCAATGATACACTGCATATTACGTTATACTATAAGGTATTTTCAATGATAGACTGCATATCACGTTATATTATAAGGTATTTTCAATGATAGACTGCATATCACGTTATATTATAAGGTATTTTCAATGATACACTGCATATTACGTTATATTATAAGGTATTTTCAATGATACACTGCATATTACGTTATATTATAAGGTATTTTCAATGATATACTGCATATTACGTTATATTATAAGGCATTTTCAATGATAGACTGCAAATATTACATTATATTATAAGGTATTTTCAACGATACACTGCATATTACGTTATATTATAAGGTATTTTCAATGATATACTGCATATTACGTTATATTATAAGGCATTTTCAATGATAGACTGCATATTACGTTATATTATAAGGTATTTTGAATGATACTCTGCATATTACGTTACATTACAAGACATTTTGAATGATACACTGCTTATTACGTTACATTATAAGGTATTTTCAATGATACACTGCATATTACGTTATATTATAAGGTATTTTCAATGGTAGACTGCAAATATTACATTATATTATAAGGTATTTTCAATGATACACTGCATATTACGTTATATTATAAGGTATTTTCAATGGTAGACTGCAAATATTACATTATATTATAAGGTATTTTCAATGATACACTGCATATTACGTTATACTATAAGGTATTTTCAATGATAGGCTGCATATCACGTTATATTATAAGGTATTTTCAATGATACACTGCATATTACGTTATATTATAAGGTATTTTCAATGATACTGCATATTACGTTATATTATAAGGTATTTTCAATGATAGACTGCATATCACGTTATATTATAAGGTATTTTCAATGATACACTGCATATTACGTTATATTATAAGGTATTTTCAATGATACACTGCATATTACGTTATATTATAAGGTATTTTCAATGATATACTGCATATTACGTTATATTATAAGGCATTTTCAATGATAGACTGCAAATATTACATTATATTATAAGGTATTTTCAACGATACACTGCATATTACATTATATTATAGGGTATTTTCAATGATACACTGCATATTACGTTATATTATAAGGTATTTTGAATGATACTCTGCATATTACGTTACATTATAAGGTATTTTCAATGATACACTGCATATCACGTTATATTATAAGGTATTTTCAATGGTAGACTGCAAATATTACATTATATTATAAGGTATTTTCAATGATACACTGCATATTACGTTATATTATAAGGTATTTTCAATGGTAGACTGCAAATATTACATTATATTATAAGGTATTTTCAATGATACACTGCATATTACGTTATACTATAAGGTATTTTCAATGATAGGCTGCATATCACGTTATATTATAAGGTATTGTCAATGATACACTGCATATTACGTTATATTATAAGGTGTTTTCAATGATACACTGCATATTACGTTATATTATAAGGTATTTTCAATGATATACTGCATATTACGTTTTATTATAAGGCATTTTCAATGATAGACTGCATATTACGTTATATTATAAGGTATTTTCAATGATATACTGCATATTACGTTATATTATAAGGCATTTTCAATGATAGACTGCATATTACGTTATATTATCACGTATTTTCAATGATTGACTGTATATTACGTAACATTATAAGGTATTTTCAATGATATACTGCATATTACGTTATATTATAAGGCATTTTCAATGATACACTGCATATTACGTTGTATTATAAGGCATTTTCAATGATAGACTGCATATTACGTTATATTATCACGTATTTTCAATGGTAGACTGCAAATATTACATTATATTATAAGGTGTTTTCAATGATACACTGCATATTACGTTATACTATAAGGTATTTTCAATGATAGACTACATATCACGTTATATTATAAGGTATTTTCAATGATAGACTGCATATCACGTTATATTATAAGGTATTTTCAATGATACACTGCATATTACGTTATATTATAAGGTATTTTCAATGATACACTGCATATTACGTTATATTATAAGGTATTTTCAATGATATACTGCATATTACGTTATATTATAAGGCATTTTCAATGATAGACTGCATATTACGTTATATTATAAGGTATTTTGAATGATACTCTGCATATTACGTTACATTACAAGACATTTTGAATGATACACTGCTTATTACGTTTACATTATAAGGTATTTTCAATGATACACTGCATATTACGTTATATTATAAGGTATTTTCAATGGTAGACTGCAAATATTACATTATATTATAAGGTATTTTCAATGATACACTGCATATTACGTTATATTATAAGGTATTTTCAATGGTAGACTGCAAATATTACATTATATTATAAGGTATTTTCAATGATACACTGCATATTACGTTATATTATAAGGTATTTTCAATGATACTGCATATTACGTTATATTATAAGGTATTTTCAATGATATACTGCATATTACGTTATATTATAAGGCATTTTCAATGATAGACTGCATATTACGTTATATTATAGGTATTTTCAATGATATACTGCATATTACGTTATATTATAAGGCATTTTCAATGATAGACTGCATATTACGTTATATTATCACGTATTTTCAATGATTGACTGTATATACGTAACATTATAAGGTATTTTCAATGATATACTGCATATTACGTTATATTATAAGGCATTTTCAATGATACACTGCATATTACGTTGTATTATAAGGCATTTTCAATGATAGACTGCATATTACGTTATATTATCACGTATTTTCAATGGTAGACCTGCAAATATTACATTATATTATAAGGTATTTTCAATGATTACACTGCATATTACGTTATACTATAGGTATTTTCAATGATAGACTGCATATCACGTTATATTATAAGGTATTTTCAATGATAGACTGCATATCACGTTATATTATAAGGTATTTTCAATGATACACTGCATATTACGTTATATTATAGGTATTTTCAATGATCACACTGCATATTACGTTATATTATAAGGTATTTTCAATGATATACTGCATATTACGTTATATTATAAGGCATTTTCAATGATAGACTGCAAATATTACATTATATTATAAGGTATTTTCAACGATACACTGCATATTACGTTATATTATAAGGTATTTTCAATGATATACTGCATATTACGTTATATTATAAGGTATTTTCAATGATATACTGCATATTACGTTATATTATAAGGCTTTTTCAATGATAGACTGCATATTACGTTATATTATAAGGTATTTTCAATGATATACTGCATATTACGTTATATTATAAGGCATTTTCAATGATAGACTGCATATTACGTTATATTATCACGTATTTTCAATGATATAATGCATATTACGTTATATTATAAGGCATTTTCAATGATAGACTGCATATTACGTTATATTATCACGTATTTTCAATGATTGACTGCATATTACGTAATATTATAAGGTATTTTCAATGATAGGCTGCATATCACGTTATATTATAAGGTATTTTCAATGATACACTGCATATTACGTTATATTATAAGGCATTTTCAATGATAGACTGCATATTACGTTATATTATAAGGTATTTTGAATGATACTCTGCATATTACGTTACATTACAAGACATTTTGAATGATACACTGCTTATTACGTTACATTATAAGGTATTTTCAATGATACACTGCATATTACGTTATATTATAAGGTATTTTCAATGATACTGCATATTACGTTATATTATAAGGTATTTTCAATGATATACTGCATATTACGTTATATTATAAGGCATTTTCAATGATAGACTGCATATTACGTTATATTATAAGGTATTTTCAATGATATACTGCATATTACGTTATATTATAAGGCATTTTCAATGATAGACTGCATATTACGTTATATTATCACGTATTTTCAATGATTGACTGTATATTACGTAACATTATAAGGTATTTTCAATGATATACTGCATATTACGTTATATTATAAGGCATTTTCAATGATACACTGCATATTACGTTGTATTATAAGGCATTTTCAATGATAGACTGCATATTACGTTATATTATCACGTGTTTTCAATGGTAGACTGCAAATATTACATTATATTATAAGGTATTTTCAATGATACACTGCATATTACGTTATACTATAAGGTATTTTCAATGATAGACTGCATATCACGTTATATTATAAGGTATTTTCAATGATAGACTGCATATCACGTTATATTATAAGGTATTTTCAATGATACACTGCATATTACGTTATATTATAAGGTATTTTCAATGATACACTGCATATTACGTTATATTATAAGGTATTTTCAATGATATACTGCATATTACGTTATATTATAAGGCATTTTCAATGATAGACTGCAAATATTACATTATATTATAAGGTATTTTCAACGATACACTGCATATTACGTTATATTATAAGGTATTTTCAATGATATACTGCATATTACGTTATATTATAAGGTATTTTCAATGATAGACTGCATATTACGTTATAGCATAAGGTATTTTGAATGATACTCTGCATATTACGTTACATTACAAGACATTTTGTATGATACACTGCTTATTACGTTACATTATAAGGTATTTTCAATGATACACTGCATATTACGTTATATTATAAGGTATTTTCAATGGTAGACTGCAAATATTACATTATATTATAAGGTATTTTCAATGATACACTGCATATTACGTTATATTATAAGGTATTTTCAATGGTAGACTGCAAATATTACATTATATTATAAGGTATTTTCAATGATACACTGCATATTACGTTATACTATAAGGTATTTTCAATGATAGGCTGCATATCACGTTATATTATAAGGTATTTTCAATGATACACTGCATATTACGTTATATTATAAGGTATTTTCAATGATACTGCATATTACGTTATATTATAAGGTATTTTCAATGATATACTGCATATTACGTTATATTATAAGGCATTTTCAATGATAGACTGCATATTATGTTATATTATAAGGTATTTTCAATGATATACTGCATATTACGTTATATTATAAGGCATTTTCAATGATAGACTGCATATTACGTTATATTATCACGTATTTTCAATGATTGACTGTATATTACGTAACATTATAAGGTATTTTCAATGATATTCAATTATATACTGCATATTACGTTATATTATAAGGCATTTTCAATGATACACTGCATATTACGTTGTATTATAAGGCATTTTCAATGATAGACTGCATATTACGTTATATTATCACGTATTTTCAATGGTAGACTGCAAATATTACATTATATTATAAGGTATTTTCAATGATACACTGCATATTACGTTATACTATAAGGTATTTTCAATGATAGACTGCATATCACGTTATATTATAAGGTATTTTCAATGATAGACTGCATATCACGTTATATTATAAGGTATTTTCAATGATACACTGCATATTACGTTATATTATAAGGTATTTTCAATGATACACTGCATATTACGTTATATTATAAGGTATTTTCAATGATATACTGCATATTACGTTATATTATAAGGTATTTTCAATGATATACTGCATATTACGTTATATTATAAGGCTTTTTCAATGATAGACTGCATATTACGTTATATTATAAGGTATTTTCAATGATATACTGCATATTCCGTTATATTATAAGGCATTTTCAATGATAGACTGCAAATATTACATTATATTATCACGTATTTTCAATGATATACTGCATATTACGTTATATTATAAGGCATTTTCAATGATAGACTGCATATTACGTTATATTATCACGTATTTTCAATGATTGACTGCATATTACGTAATATTATAAGGTATTTTCAATGATAGGCTGCATATCACGTTACATTACAAGACATTTTGATTGATACACTGCTTATTACGTTACATTATAAGGTATTTTCAATGATACACTGCATATTACGTTATATTATAAGGTATTTTCAATGGTAGACTGCAAATATTACATTATATTATAAGGTATTTTCAATGATACACTGCATATTACGTTATATTATAAGGTATTTTCAATGGTAGACTGCAAATATTACATTATATTATAAGGTATTTTCAATGATACACTGCATATTACGTTATACTATAAGGTATTTTCAATGATAGGCTGCATATCACGTTATATTATAAGGTATTTTCAATGATACACTGCATATTACGTTATATTATAAGGTATTTTCAATGATACTGCATATTACGTTATATTATAAGGTATTTTCAATGATATACTGCATATTACGTTATATTATAAGGCATTTTCAATGATACACTGCATATTACGTTATATTATAAGGTATTTTCAATGATATACTGCATATTACGTTATATTATAAGGTATTTTCAATGATATACTGCATATTACGTTATATTATAAGGCTTTTTTCAATGATAGACTGCATATTACGTTATATTATAAGGTATTTTCAATGATATATTGCATATTACGTTATATTATAAGGCATTTTCAATGATAGACTGCATATTACGTTATATTATCACGTATTTTCAATGATATACTGCATATTACGTTATATTATAAGGCATTTTCAATGATAGACTGCATATTACGTTATATTATCACGTATTTTCAATGATTGACTGCATATTACGTAATATTATAAGGTATTTTCAATGATAGGCTGCATATCACGTTATATTATAAGGTATTTTCAATGATACACTGCATATTACGTTATATTATAAGGTATTTTCAATGATACACTGCATATTACGTTATATTATAAGGTATTTTCAATGATATACTGCATATTACGTTATATTATAAGGCATTTTCAATGATAGACTGCATATTACGTTATATTATAAGGTATTTTGAATGATACTCTGCATATTACGTTACATTACAAGACATTTTGATTGATACACTGCTTATTACGTTACATTATAAGGTATTTTCAATGATACACTGCATATTACGTTATATTATAAGGTATTTTCAATGGTAGACTGCAAATATTACATTATATTATAAGGTATTTTCAATGATACACTGCATATTACGTTATATTATAAGGTATTTTCAATTGTAGACTGCAAATATTACATTATATTATAAGGTATTTTCAATGATACACTGCATATTACGTTATACTATAAGGTATTTTCAATGATAGGCTGCATATCACGTTATATTATAAGGTATTTTCAATGATACACTGCATATTACGTTATATTATAAGGTATTTTCAATGATACTGCATATTACGTTATATTATAAGGTATTTTCAATGATATACTGCATATTACGTTATATTATAAGGCATTTTCAATGATAGACTGCATATTACGTTATATTATAAGGTATTTTCAATGATATACTGCATATTACGTTATATTATAAGGCATTTTCAATGATAGACTGCATATTACGTTATATTATCACGTATTTTCAATGATTGACTGTATATTACGTAACATTATAAGGTATTTTCAATGATATACTGCATATTACGTTATATTATAAGGCATTTTCAATGATACACTGCATATTACGTTGTATTATAAGGCATTTTCAATGATAGACTGCATATTACGTTATATTATCACGTATTTTCAATGGTAGACTGCAAATATTACATTATATTATAAGGTATTTTCAATGATACACTGCATATTACGTTATACTATAAGGTATTTTCAATGATAGACTGCATATCACGTTATATTATAAGGTATTTTCAATGATAGACTGCATATCACGTTATATTATAAGGTATTTTCAATGATACACTGCATATTACGTTATATTATAAGGTATTTTCAATGATACACTGCATATTACGTTATATTATAAGGTATTTTCAATGATATACTGCATATTACGTTATATTATAAGGCATTTTCAATGATAGACTGCAAATATTACATTATATTATAAGGTATTTTCAACGATACACTGCATATTACGTTATATTATAAGGTATTTTCAATGATATACTGCATATTACGTTATATTATAAGGTATTTTCAATGATATACTGCATATTACGTTATATTATAAGGCTTTTTCAATGATAGACTGCATATTACGTTATATTATAAGGTATTTTCAATGATATACTGCATATTACGTTATATTATAAGGCATTTTCAATGATAGACTGCATATTACGTTATATTATCACGTATTTTCAATGATATACTGCATATTACGTTATATTATAAGGCATTTTCAATGATAGACTGCATATTACGTTATATTATCACGTATTTTCAATGATTGACTGCATATTACGTAATATTATAAGGTATTTTCAATGATAGGCTGCATATCACGTTATATTATAAGGTATTTTCAATGATACACTGCATATTACGTTATATTATAAGGCATTTTCAATGATAGACTGCATATTACGTTATATTATAAGGTATTTTGAATGATACTCTGCATATTACGTTACATTACAAGACATTTTGAATGATACACTGCTTATTACGTTACATTATAAGGTATTTTCAATGATACACTGCATATTACGTTATATTATAAGGTATTTTCAATGTTAGACTGCAAATATTACATTATATTATAAGGTATTTTCAATGATACACTGCATATTACGTTATATTATAAGGTATTTTCAATGGTAGACTGCAAATATTACATTATATTATAAGGTATTTTCAATGATACACTGCATATTACGTTATACTATAAGGTATTTTCAATGATAGGCTGCATATCACGTTATATTATAAGGTATTTTCAATGATACACTGCATATTACGTTATATTATAAGGTATTTTCAATGATACTGCATATTACGTTATATTATAAGGTATTTTCAATGATATACTGCATATTACGTTATATTATAAGGCATTTTCAATGATAGACTGCATATTACGTTATATTATAAGGTATTTTCAATGATATACTGCATATTACGTTATATTATAAGGCATTTTCAATGATAGACTGCATATTACGTTATATTATCACGTATTTTCAATGATTGACTGTATATTACGTAACATTATAAGGTATTTTCAATGATATACTGCATATTACGTTATATTATAAGGCATTTTCAATGATACACTGCATATTACGTTGTATTATAAGGCATTTTCAATGATAGACTGCATATTACGTTATATTATCACGTATTTTCAATGGTAGACTGCAAATATTACATTATATTATAAGGTATTTTCAATGATACACTGCATATTACGTTATACTATAAGGTATTTTCAATGATAGACTGCATATCACGTTATATTATAAGGTATTTTCAATGATAGACTGCATATCACGTTATATTATAAGGTATTTTCAATGATACACTGCATATTACGTTATATTATAAGGTATTTTCAATGATACACTGCATATTACGTTATATTATAAGGTATTTTCAATGATATACTGCATATTACGTTATATTATAAGGCATTTTCAATGATAGACTGCAAATATTACATTATATTATAAGGTATTTTCAACGATACACTGCATATTACGTTATATTATAAGGTATTTTCAATGATATACTGCATATTACGTTATATTATAAGGCATTTTCAATGATCCACTGCATATTACGTTATATTATAAGGTATTTTGAATGATACTCTGCATATTACGTTACATTACAAGACATTTTGAATGATACACTGCTTATTACGTTACATTATAAGGTATTTTCAATGATACACTGCATATTACGTTATATTATAAGGTATTTTCAATGGTAGACTGCAAATATTACATTATATTATAAGGTATTTTCAATGATACACTGCATATTACGTTATATTATAAGGTATTTTCAATGGTAGACTGCAAATATTACATTATATTATAAGGTATTTTCAATGATACACTGCATATTACGTTATACTATAAGGTATTTTCAATGATAGGCTGCATATCACGTTATATTATAAGGTATTTTCAATGATACACTGCATATTACGTTATATTATAAGGTATTTTCAATGATATACTGCATATTACGTTATATTATAAGGCATTTTCAATGATAGACTGCATATTACGTTATATTATAAGGTATTTTGAATGATACTCTGCATATTACGTTACATTACAAGACATTTTGAATGATACACTGCTTATTACGTTACATTATAAGGTATTTTCAATGATACACTGCATATTACGTTATATTATAAGGTATTTTCAATGGTAGACTGCAAATATTACATTATATTATAAGGTATTTTCAATGATACACTGCATATTACGTTATATTATAAGGTATTTTCAATGGTAGACTGCAAATATTACATTATATTATAAGGTATTTTCAATGACACACTGCATATTACGTTATACTATAAGGTATTTTCAATGATAGACTGCATATCACGTTATATTATAAGGTATTTTCAATGATAGACTGCATATCACGTTATACTATAAGGTATTTTCAATGATAGGCTGCATATCACGTTATATTATAAGGTATTTTCAATGATACACTGCATATTACGTTATATTATAAGGTATTTTCAATGATACTGCATATTACGTTATATTATAAGGTATTTTCAATGATATACTGCATATTACGTTATATTATAAGGCATTTTCAATGATAGACTGCATATTACGTTATATTATAAGGTATTTTCAATGATATACTGCATATTACGTTATATTATAAGGCATTTTCAATGATAGACTGCATATTACGTTATATTATCACGTATTTTCAATGATTGACTGTATATTACGTAACATTATAAGGTATTTTCAATGATATACTGCATATTACGTTATATTATAAGGCATTTTCAATGATACACTGCATATTACGTTGTATTATAAGGCATTTTCAATGATAGACTGCATATTACGTTATATTATCACGTATTTTCAATGGTAGACTGCAAATATTACATTATATTATAAGGTATTTTCAATGATACACTGCATATTACGTTATACTATAAGGTATTTTCAATGATAGACTGCATATCACGTTATATTATAAGGTATTTTCAATGATAGACTGCATATCACGTTATATTATAAGGTATTTTCAATGATACACTGCATATTACGTTATATTATAAGGTATTTTCAATGATACACTGCATATTACGTTATATTATAAGGTATTTTCAATGATATACTGCATATTACGTTATATTATAAGGCATTTTCAATGATAGACTGCAAATATTACATTATATTATAAGGTATTTTCAACGATACACTGCATATTACGTTATATTATAAGGTATTTTCAATGATACACTGCATATTACGTTATATTATAAGGTATTTTCAATGATATACTGCATATTACGTTATATTATAAGGCTTTTTCAATGATAGACTGCATATTACGTTATATTATCACGTATTTTCAATGATATACTGCATATTACGTTATATTATAAGGCATTTTCAATGATAGACTGCATATTACGTTATATTATCACGTATTTTCAATGATTGACTGCATATTACGTAATATTATAAGGTATTTTCAATGATAGGCTGCATATCACGTTATATTATAAGGTATTTTCAATGATACACTGCATATTACGTTATATTATAAGGTATTTTCAATGATACACTGCATATTACGTTATATTATAAGGTATTTTCAATGATATACTGCATATTACGTTTTATTATAAGGCATTTTCAATGATAGACTGCATATTACGTTATATTATAAGGTATTTTCAATGATACACTGCATATTACGTTATATTATAAGGCATTTTCAATGATAGACTGCATATTACGTTATATTATCACGTATTTTCAATGATTGACTGTATATTACGTAACATTATAAGGTATTTTCAATGATATACTGCATATTACGTTATATTATAAGGCATTTTCAATGATACACTGCATATTACGTTGTATTATAAGGCATTTTCAATGATAGACTGCATATTACGTTATATTATAACGTATTTTCAATGGTAGACTGCATATTACATTATATTATAAGGTATTTTCAATGATACACTGCATATTACGTTATACTATAAGGTATTTTCAATGATAGACTGCATATCACGTTATATTATATGGTATTTTCAATGATAGACTGCATATCACGTTATATTATAAGGTATTTTCAATGATATACTGCATATTACGTTATATTATAAGGCATTTTCAATGATAGACTGCATATTACGTTATATTATCACGTATTTTCAATGATACACTGCATATTACGTTGTATTATAAGGTATTTTCAATGATAGACTGCATATTACGTTATATTATCACGTATTTTCAATGGTAGACTGCAAATATTACATTATATTATAAGGTATTTTCAATGATACACTGCATATTACGTTATACTATAAGGTATTTTCAATGATAGACTGCATATCACGTTATATTATAAGGTATTTTCAATGATAGACTGCATATCACGTTATATTATAAGGTATTTTCAATGATACACTGCATATTACGTTATATTATAAGGTATTTTCAATGATACACTGCATATTACGTTATATTATAAGGTATTTTCAATGATATACTGCATATTACGTTATATTATAAGGCATTTTCAATGATAGACTGCAAATATTACATTATATTATAAGGTATTTTCAACGATACACTGCATATTACGTTATATTATAAGGTATTTTCAATGATATACTGCATATTACGTTATATTATAAGGTATTTTCAATGATATACTGCATATTACGTTATATTATAAGGCTTTTTCAATGATAGACTGCATATTACGTTATATTATAAGGTATTTTCAATGATATACTGCATATTACGTTATATTATCACGTATTTTCAATGATATACTGCATATTACGTTATATTATAAGGCATTTTCAATGATAGACTGCATATTACGTTATATTATCACGTATTTTCAATGATTGACTGCATATTACGTAATATTATAAGGTATTTTCAATGATAGGCTGCATATCACGTTATATTATAAGGTATTTTCAATGATACACTGCATATTACGTTATATTATAAGGCATTTTCAATGATAGACTGCATATTACGTTATATTATAAGGTATTTTGAATGATACTCTGCATATTACGTTACATTACAAGACATTTTGAATGATACACTGCTTATTACGTTACATTATAAGGTATTTTCAATGATACACTGCATATTACGTTATATTATAAGGTATTTTCAATGGTAGACTGCAAATATTACATTATATTATAAGGTATTTTCAATGATACACTGCATATTACGTTATATTATAAGGTATTTTCAATGGTAGACTGCAAATATTACATTATATTATAAGGTATTTTCAATGATACACTGCATATTACGTTATACTATAAGGTATTTTCAATGATAGGCTGCATATCACGTTATATTATAAGGTATTTTCAATGATACACTGCATATTACGTTATATTATAAGGTATTTTCAATGATACTGCATATTACGTTATATTATAAGGTATTTTCAATGATATACTGCATATTACGTTATATTATAAGGCATTTTCAATGATAGACTGCATATTACGTTATATTCTAAGGTATTTTCAATGATATACTGCATATTACGTTATATTATAAGGCATTTTCAATGATAGACTGCATATTACGTTATATTATCACGTATTTTCAATGATTGACTGTATATTACGTAACATTATAAGGTATTTTCAATGATATACTGCATATTACGTTATATTATAAGGCATTTTCAATGATACACTGCATATTACGTTGTATTATAAGGCATTTTCAATGATAGACTGCATATTACGTTATATTATCACGTATTTTCAATGGTAGACTGCAAATATTACATTATATTATAAGGTATTTTCAATGATACACTGCATATTACGTTATACTATAAGGTATTTTCAATGATAGACTGCATATCACGTTATATTATAAGGTATTTTCAATGATAGACTGCATATCACGTTATATTATAAGGTATTTTCAATGATACACTGCATATTACGTTATATTATAAGGTATTTTCAATGATACACTGCATATTACGTTATATTATAAGGTATTTTCAATGATATACTGCATATTACGTTATATTATAAGGCATTTTCAATGATAGACTGCAAATATTACATTATATTATAAGGTATTTTCAACGATACACTGCATATTACGTTATATTATAAGGTATTTTCAATGATATACTGCATATTACGTTATATTATAAGGCATTTTCAATGATAGACTGCATATTACGTTATATTATAAGGTATTTTGAATGATACTCTGCATATTACGTTACATTACAAGACATTTTGAATGATACACTGCTTATTACGTTACATTATAAGGTATTTTCAATGATACACTGCATATTACGTTATATTATAAGGTATTTTCAATGGTAGACTGCAAATATTACATTATATTATAAGGTATTTTCAATGATACACTGCATATTACGTTATATTATAAGGTATTTTCAATGGTAGACTGCAAATATTACATTATATTATAAGGTATTTTCAATGATACACTGCATATTACGTTATATTATAAGGTATTTTCAATGATAGGCTGCATATCACGTTATATTATAAGGTATTTTCAATGATACACTGCATATTACGTTATATTATAAGGTATTTTCAATGATATACTGCATATTACGTTGTATTATAAGGCATTTTCAATGATAGACTGCATATTACGTTATATTATAAGGTATTTTGAATGATACTCTGCATATTACGTTACATTACAAGACATTTTGAATGATACACTGCTTATTACGTTACATTATAAGGTATTTTCAATGATACACTGCATATTACGTTATATTATAAGGTATTTTCAATGGTAGACTGCAAATATTACATTATATTATAAGGTATTTTCAATGATACACTGCATATTACGTTATATTATAAGGTATTTTCAATGGTAGACTGCAAATATTACATTATATTATAAGGTATTTTCAATGACACACTGCATATTACGTTATACTATAAGGTATTTTCAATGATAGGCTGCATATCACGTTATATTATAAGGTATTTTCAATGATACACTGCATATTACGTTATATTATAAGGTATTTTCAATGATACTGCATATTACGTTATATTATAAGGTATTTTCAATGATATACTGCATATTACGTTATATTATAAGGCATTTTCAATGATAGACTGCATATTACGTTATATTATAAGGTATTTTCAATGATATACTGCATATTACGTTATATTATAAGGCATTTTCAATGATAGACTGCATATTACGTTATATTATCACGTATTTTCAATGATTGACTGTATATTACGTAACATTATAAGGTATTTTCAATGATATACTGCATATTACGTTATATTATAAGGCATTTTCAATGATACACTGCATATTACGTTGTATTATAAGGCATTTTCAATGATAGACTGCATATTACGTTATATTATCACGTATTTTCAATGGTAGACTGCAAATATTACATTATATTATAAGGTATTTTCAATGATACACTGCATATTACGTTATACTATAAGGTATTTTCAATGATAGACTGCATATCACGTTATATTATAAGGTATTTTCAATGATAGACTGCATATCACGTTATATTATAAGGTATTTTCAATGATACACTGCATATTACGTTATATTATAAGGTATTTTCAATGATACACTGCATATTACGTTATATTATAAGGTATTTTCAATGATATACTGCATATTACGTTATATTATAAGGCATTTTCAATGATAGACTGCAAATATTACATTATATTATAAGGTATTTTCAACGATACACTGCATATTACGTTATATTATAAGGTATTTTCAATGATATACTGCATATTACGTTATATTATAAGGTATTTTCAATGATATACTGCATATTACGTTATATTATAAGGCTTTTTCAATGATAGACTGCATATTACGTTATATTATCACGTATTTTCAATGATATACTGCATATTACGTTATATTATAAGGCATTTTCAATGATAGACTGCATATTACGTTATATTATCACGTATTTTCAATGATTGACTGCATATTACGTAATATTATAAGGTATTTTCAATGATAGGCTGCATATCACGTTATATTATAAGGTATTTTCAATGATATACTGCATATTACGTTATATTATAAGGTATTTTCAATGATACACTGCATATTACGTTATATTATAAGGTATTTTCAATGATATACTGCATATTACGTTTTATTATAAGGCATTTTCAATGATAGACTGCATATTACGTTATATTATAAGGTATTTTCAATGATATACTGCATATTACGTTATATTATAAGGCATTTTCAATGATAGACTGCATATTACGTTATATTATCACGTATTTTCAATGATTGACTGTATATTACGTAACATTATAAGGTATTTTCAATGATATACTGCATATTACGTTATATTATAAGGCATTTTCAATGATACACTGCATATTACGTTGTATTATAAGGCATTTTCAATGATAGACTGCATATTACGTTATATTATCACGTATTTTCAATGGTAGACTGCAAATATTACATTATATTATAAGGTATTTTCAATGATACACTGCATATTACGTTATACTATAAGGTATTTTCAATGATAGACTGCATATCACGTTATATTATATGGTATTTTCAATGATAGACTGCATATCACGTTATATTATAAGGTATTTTCAATGATACACTGCATATTACGTTATATTATAAGGCATTTTCAATGATAGACTGCATATTACGTTATATTATCACGTATTTTCAATGATACACTGCATATTACGTTGTATTATAAGGTATTTTCAATGATAGACTGCATATTACGTTATATTATCACGTATTTTCAATGGTAGACTGCAAATATTACATTATATTATAAGGTATTTTCAATGATACACTGCATATTACGTTATACTATAAGGTATTTTCAATGATAGACTGCATATCACGTTATATTATAAGGTATTTTCAATGATAGACTGCATATCACGTTATATTATAAGGTATTTTCAATGATACACTGCATATTACGTTATATTATAAGGTATTTTCAATGATACACTGCATATTACGTTATATTATAAGGTATTTTCAATGATATACTGCATATTACGTTATATTATAAGGCATTTTCAATGATAGACTGCAAATATTACATTATATTATAAGGTATTTTCAACGATACACTGCATATTACGTTATATTATAAGGTATTTTCAATGATATACTGCATATTACGTTATATTATAAGGTATTTTCAATGATATACTGCATATTACGTTATATTATAAGGCTTTTTCAATGATAGACTGCATATTACGTTATATTATAAGGTATTTTCAATGATATACTGCATATTACGTTATATTATAAGGCATTTTCAATGATAGACTGCATATTACGTTATATTATCACGTATTTTCAATGATATACTGCATATTACGTTATATTATAAGGCATTTTCAATGATAGACTGCATATTACGTTATATTATCACGTATTTTCAATGATTGACTGCATATTACGTAATATTATAAGGTATTTTCAATGATAGGCTGCATATCACGTTATATTATAAGGTATTTTCAATGATACACTGCATATTACGTTATATTATAAGGCATTTTCAATGATAGACTGCATATTACGTTATATTATAAGGTATTTTGAATGATACTCTGCATATTACGTTACATTACAAGACATTTTGAATGATACACTGCTTATTACGTTACATTATAAGGTATTTTCAATGATACACTGCATATTACGTTATATTATAAGGTATTTTCAATGGTAGACTGCAAATATTACATTATATTATAAGGTATTTTCAATGATACACTGCATATTACGTTATATTATAAGGCATTTTCAATGATAGACTGCATATTACGTTATATTATAAGGTATTTTGAATGATACTCTGCATATTACGTTACATTACAAGACATTTTGAATGATACACTGCTTATTACGTTACATTATAAGGTATTTTCAATGATACACTGCATATTACGTTATATTATAAGGTATTTTCAATGGTAGACTGCAAATATTACGTTATATTATAAGGTATTTTCAATGATACACTGCATATTACGTTATATTATAAGGTATTTTCAATGATATACTGCATATTACGTTATATTATAAGGCATTTTCAATGATAGACTGCAAATATTACATTATATTATAAGGTATTTTCAACGATACACTGCATATTACGTTATATTATAAGGTATTTTCAATGATATACTGCATATTACGTTATATTATAAGGTATTTTCAATGATATACTGCATATTACGTTATATTATAAGGCTTTTTCAATGATAGACTGCATATTACGTTATATTATCACGTATTTTCAATGATATACTGCATATTACGTTATATTATAAGGCATTTTCAATGATAGACTGCATATTACGTTATATTATCACGTATTTTCAATGATTGACTGCATATTACGTAATATTATAAGGTATTTTCAATGATAGGCTGCATATCACGTTATATTATAAGGTATTTTCAATGATACACTGCATATTACGTTATATTATAAGGTATTTTCAATGATACACTGCATATTACGTTATATTATAAGGTATTTTCAATGATATACTGCATATTACGTTTTATTATAAGGCATTTTCAATGATAGACTGCATATTACGTTATATTATAAGGTATTTTCAATGATATACTGCATATTACGTTATATTATAAGGCATTTTCAATGATAGACTGCATATTACGTTATATTATCACGTATTTTCAATGATTGACTGTATATTACGTAACATTATAAGGTATTTTCAATGATATACTGCATATTACGTTATATTATAAGGCATTTTCAATGATACACTGCATATTACGTTGTATTATAAGGCATTTTCAATGATAGACTGCATATTACGTTATATTATCACGTATTTTCAATGGTAGACTGCAAATATTACATTATATTATAAGGTATTTTCAATGATACACTGCATATTACGTTATACTATAAGGTATTTTCAATGATAGACTGCATATTACGTTATATTATAAGGTATTTTCAATGATAGACTGCATATCACGTTATATTATAAGGTATTTTCAATGATATACTGCATATTACGTTATATTATAAGGCATTTTCAATGATAGACTGCATATTACGTTATATTATCACGTATTTTCAATGATACACTGCATATTACGTTGTATTATAAGGCATTTTCAATGATAGACTGCATATTACGTTATATTATCACGTATTTTCAATGGTAGACTGCAAATATTACGTTATATTATAAGGTATTTTCAATGATACACTGCATATTACGTTATACTATAAGGTATTTTCAATGATAGACTGCATATTACGTTATATTATAAGGTATTTTCAATGATAGACTGCATATCACGTTATATTATAAGGTATTTTCAATGATACACTGCATATTACGTTATATTATAAGGTATTTTCAATGATACACTGCATATTACGTTATATTATAAGGTATTTTCAATGATATACTGCATATTACGTTATATTATAAGGCATTTTCAATGATAGACTGCAAATATTACATTATATTATAAGGTATTTTCAACGATACACTGCATATTACGTTATATTATAAGGTATTTTCAATGATATACTGCATATTACGTTATATTATAAGGCATTTTCAATGATAGACTGCATATTACGTTATATTATAAGGTATTTTGAATGATACTCTGCATATTACGTTACATTACAAGACATTTTGAATGATACACTGCTTATTACGTTACATTATAAGGTATTTTCAATGATACACTGCATATTACGTTATATTATAAGGTATTTTCAATGGTAGACTGCAAATATTACATTATATTATAAGGTATTTTCAATGATACACTGCATATTACGTTATATTATAAGGTATTTTCAATGGTAGACTGCAAATATTACATTATATTATAAGGTATTTTCAATGATACACTGCATATTACGTTATACTATAAGGTATTTTCAATGATAGGCTGCATATCACGTTATATTATAAGGTATTTTCAATGATACACTGCATATTACGTTATATTATAAGGTATTTTCAATGATATACTGCATATTACGTTATATTATAAGGCATTTTCAATGATAGACTGCATATTACGTTATATTATAAGGTATTTTCAATGATACTCTGCATATTACGTTACATTACAAGACATTTTGAATGATACACTGCTTATTACGTTACATTATAAGGTATTTTCAATGATACACTGCATATTACGTTATATTATAAGGTATTTTCAATGGTAGACTGCAAATATTACATTATATTATAAGGTATTTTCAATGATACACTGCATATTACGTTATATTATAAGGTATTTTCAATGGTAGACTGCAAATATTACATTATATTATAAGGTATTTTCAATGACACACTGCATATTACGTTATACTATAAGGTATTTTCAATGATAGGCTGCATATCACGTTATATTATAAGGTATTTTCAATGATACACTGCATATTACGTTATATTATAAGGTATTTTCAATGATACTGCATATTACGTTATATTATAAGGTATTTTCAATGATATACTGCATATTACGTTATATTATAAGGCATTTTCAATGATAGACTGCATATTACGTTATATTATAAGGTATTTTCAATGATATACTGCATATTACGTTATATTATAAGGCATTTTCAATGATAGACTGCATATTACGTTATATTATCACGTATTTTCAATGATTGACTGTATATTACGTAACATTATAAGGTATTTTCAATGATATACTGCATATTACGTTATATTATAAGGCATTTTCAATGATACACTGCATATTACGTTGTATTATAAGGCATTTTCAATGATAGACTGCATATTACGTTATATTATCACGTATTTTCAATGGTAGACTGCAAATATTACATTATATTATAAGGTATTTTCAATGATACACTGCATATTACGTTATACTATAAGGTATTTTCAATGATAGACTGCATATCACGTTATATTATAAGGTATTTTCAATGATAGACTGCATATCACGTTATATTATAAGGTATTTTCAATGATACACTGCATATTACGTTATATTATAAGGTATTTTCAATGATACACTGCATATTACGTTATATTATAAGGTATTTTCAATGATATACTGCATATTACGTTATATTATAAGGCATTTTCAATGATAGACTGCAAATATTACATTATATTATAAGGTATTTTCAACGATACACTGCATATTACGTTATATTATAAGGTATTTTCAATGATATACTGCATATTACGTTATATTATAAGGTATTTTCAATGATATACTGCATATTACGTTATATTATAAGGCTTTTTCAATGATAGACTGCATATTACGTTATATTATCACGTATTTTCAATGATATACTGCATATTACGTTATATTATAAGGCATTTTCAATGATAGACTGCATATTACGTTATATAATCACGTATTTTCAATGATTGACTGCATATTACGTAATATTATAAGGTATTTTCAATGATAGGCTGCATATCACGTTATATTATAAGGTATTTTCAATGATACACTGCATATTACGTTATATTATAAGGTATTTTCAATGATACACTGCATATTACGTTATATTATAAGGTATTTTCAATGATATACTGCATATTACGTTTTATTATAAGGCATTTTCAATGATAGACTGCATATTACGTTATATTATAAGGTATTTTCAATGATATACTGCATATTACGTTATATTATAAGGCATTTTCAATGATAGACTGCATATTACGTTATATTATCACGTATTTTCAATGATTGACTGTATATTACGTAACATTATAAGGTATTTTCAATGATATACTGCATATTACGTTATATTATAAGGCATTTTCAATGATACACTGCATATTACGTTGTATTATAAGGCATTTTCAATGATAGACTGCATATTACGTTATATTATCACGTATTTTCAATGGTAGACTGCAAATATTACATTATATTATAAGGTATTTTCAATGATACACTGCATATTACGTTATACTATAAGGTATTTTCAATGATAGACTGCATATCACGTTATATTATATGGTATTTTCAATGATAGACTGCATATCACGTTATATTATAAGGTATTTTCAATGATATACTGCATATTACGTTATATTATAAGGCATTTTCAATGATAGACTGCATATTACGTTATATTATCACGTATTTTCAATGATATACTGCATATTACGTTATATTATAAGGCATTTTCAATGATAGACTGCATATTACGTAATATTATAAGGTATTTTCAATGATTGACTGCATATTACGTAATATTATAAGGTATTTTCAATGATAGGCTGCATATCACGTTATATTATAAGGTATTTTCAATGATACACTGCATATTACGTTATATTATAAGGTATTTTCAATGATACACTGCATATTACGTTATATTATAAGGTATTTTCAATGATATACTGCATATTACGTTATATTATAAGGTATTTTCAATGATATACTGCATATTACGTTATATTATAAGGCTTTATCAATGATAGACTGCATATTACGTTATATTATAAGGTATTTTCAATGATATACTCCATATTACGTTATATTATAAGGCATTTTCAATGATAGACTGCATATTACGTTATATTATCACGTATTTTCAATGATATACTGCATATTACGTTATATTATAAGGCATTTTCAATGATAGACTGCATATTACGTTATATTATCACGTATTTTCAATGATTGACTGCATATTACGTAATATTATAAGGTATTTTCAATGATAGGCTGCATATCACGTTATATTATAAGGTATTTTCAATGATACACTGCATATTACGTTATATTATAAGGTATTTTCAATGATACACTGCATATTACGTTATATTATAAGGTATTTTCAATGATATACTGCATATTACGTTATATTATAAGGCATTTTCAATGATAGACTGCATATTACGTTATATTATAAGGTATTTTCAATGATATACTGCATATTACGTTATATTATAAGGCATTTTCAATGATAGACTGCATATTACGTTATATTATAAGGTATTTTCAATGATATACTGCATATTACGTTATATTATAAGGCATTTTCAATGATAGACTGCAAATATTACATTATATTATAAGGTATTTTCAACGATACACTGCATATTACGTTATATTATAAGGTATTTTCAATGATATACTGCATATTACGTTATATTATAAGGCATTTTCAATGATAGACTGCATATTACGTTATATTATAAGGTATTTTGAATGATACTCTGCATATTACGTTACATTACAAGACATTTTGAATGACGTTATATTATAAGGCATTTTCAATGATAGACTGCATATTACGTTATATTATAAGGTATTTTCAATGGTAGACTGCAAATATTACATTATATTATAAGGTATTTTCAATGATACACTGCATATTACGTTATATTATAAGGTATTTTCAATGGTAGACTGCAAATATTACATTATATTATAAGGTATTTTCAATGATACACTGCATATTACGTTATACTATAAGGTATTTTCAATGATAGGCTGCATATCACGTTATATTATAAGGTATTTTCAATGATACACTGCATATTACGTTATATTATAAGGTATTTTCAATGATATACTGCATATTACGTTATATTATAAGGCATTTTCAATGATAGACTGCATATTACGTTATATTATAAGGTATTTTGAATGATACTCTGCATATTACGTTACATTACAAGACATTTTGAATGATACACTGCTTATTACGTTACATTATAAGGTATTTTCAATGATACACTGCATATTACGTTATATTATAAGGTATTTTCAATGGTAGACTGCAAATATTACATTATATTATAAGGTATTTTCAATGATACACTGCATATTACGTTATATTATAAGGTATTTTCAATGGTAGACTGCAAATATTACATTATATTATAAGGTATTTTCAATGACACACTGCATATTACGTTATACTATAAGGTATTTTCAATGATAGGCTGCATATCACGTTATATTATAAGGTATTTTCAATGATACACTGCATATTACGTTATATTATAAGGTATTTTCAATGATACTGCATATTACGTTATATTATAAGGTATTTTCAATGATATACTGCATATTACGTTATATTATAAGGCATTTTCAATGATAGACTGCATATTACGTTATATTATAAGGTATTTTCAATGATATACTGCATATTACGTTATATTATAAGGCATTTTCAATGATAGACTGCATATTACGTTATATTATCACGTATTTTCAATGATTGACTGTATATTACGTAACATTATAAGGTATTTTCAATGATATACTGCATATTACGTTATATTATAAGGCATTTTCAATGATACACTGCATATTACGTTGTATTATAAGGCATTTTCAATGATAGACTGCATATTACGTTATATTATCACGTATTTTCAATGGTAGACTGCAAATATTACATTATATTATAAGGTATTTTCAATGATACACTGCATATTACGTTATACTATAAGGTATTTTCAATGATAGACTGCATATCACGTTATATTATAAGGTATTTTCAATGATAGACTGCATATCACGTTATATTATAAGGTATTTTCAATGATACACTGCATATTACGTTATATTATAAGGTATTTTCAATGATACACTGCATATTACGTTATATTATAAGGTATTTTCAATGATATACTGCATATTACGTTATATTATAAGGCATTTTCAATGATAGACTGCAAATATTACATTATATTATAAGGTATTTTCAACGATACACTGCATATTACGTTATATTATAAGGTATTTTCAATGATATACTGCATATTACGTTATATTATAAGGTATTTTCAATGATATACTGCATATTACGTTATATTATAAGGCTTTTTCAATGATAGACTGCATATTACGTTATATTATCACGTATTTTCAATGATATACTGCATATTACGTTATATTATAAGGCATTTTCAATGATAGACTGCATATTACGTTATATTATCACGTATTTTCAATGATTGACTGCATATTACGTAATATTATAAGGTATTTTCAATGATAGGCTGCATATCACGTTATATTATAAGGTATTTTCAATGATACACTGCATATTACGTTATATTATAAGGTATTTTCAATGATACACTGCATATTACGTTATATTATAAGGTATTTTCAATGATATACTGCATATTACGTTTTATTATAAGGCATTTTCAATGATAGACTGCATATTACGTTATATTATAAGGTATTTTCAATGATATACTGCATATTACGTTATATTATAAGGCATTTTCAATGATAGACTGCATATTACGTTATATTATCACGTATTTTCAATGATTGACTGTATATTACGTAACATTATAAGGTATTTTCAATGATATACTGCATATTACGTTATATTATACGGCATTTTCAATGATACACTGCATATTACGTTGTATTATAAGGCATTTTCAATGATAGACTGCATATTACGTTATATTATCACGTATTTTCAATGGTAGACTGCAAATATTACATTATATTATAAGGTATTTTCAATGATACACTGCATATTACGTTATACTATAAGGTATTTTCAATGATAGACTGCATATCACGTTATATTATATGGTATTTTCAATGATAGACTGCATATCACGTTATATTATAAGGTATTTTCAATGATATACTGCATATTACGTTATATTATAAGGCATTTTCAATGATAGACTGCATATTACGTTATATTATCACGTATTTTCAATGATATACTGCATATTACGTTATATTATAAGGCATTTTCAATGATAGACTGCATATTACGTTATATTATCACGTATTTTCAATGATTGACTGCATATTACGTAATATTATAAGGTATTTTCAATGATAGGCTGCATGTCACGTTATATTATAAGGTATTTTCAATGATACACTGCATATTACGTTATATTATAAGGTATTTTCAATGATACACTGCATATTACGTTATATTATAAGGTATTTTCAATGATATACTGCATATTACGTTATATTATAAGGTATTTTCAATGATATACTGCATATTACGTTATATTATAAGGCTTTTTCAATGATAGACTGCATATTACGTTATATTATAAGGTATTTTCAATGATATACTCCATATTACGTTATATTATAAGGCATTTTCAATGATAGACTGCATATTACGTTATATTATCACGTATTTTCAATGATATACTGCATATTACGTTATATTATAAGGCATTTTCAATGATAGACTGCATATTACGTTATATTATCACGTATTTTCAATGATTGACTGCATATTACGTAATATTATAAGGTATTTTCAATGATACACTGCATATTACGTTATATTATAAGGTATTTTCAATGATACACTGCATATTACGTTATATTATAAGGTATTTTCAATGATATACTGCATATTACGTTTTATTATAAGGCATTTTCAATGATAGACTGCATATTACGTCATATTATAAGGTATTTTCAATGATATACTGCATATTACGTTATATTATAAGGCATTTTCAATGATAGACTGCATATTACGTTATATTATAAGGTATTTTCAATGATATACTGCATATTCCGTTATATTATAAGGCATTTTCAATGATAGACTGCAAATATTACATTATATTATAAGGTATTTTCAACGATACACTGCATATTACATTATATTATAAGGTATTTTCAATGAAACACTGCATATTACGTTATATTATAAGGTATTTTCAATGATAGACTGCATATTACGTTATATTATAAGGTATTTTGAATGATACTCTGCATATTACGTTACATTACAGGACATTTTGAATGATACACTGCTTATTACGTTACATTATAAGGTATTTTCAATGATACACTGCATATTACGTTATATTATAAGGTATTTTCAATGATAGACTGCAAATATTATATTATATTATAAGGTATTTTCAATGATACACTGCATATTACGTTATATTATAAGGTATTTTCAATGGTAGACTGCAAATATTACATTATATTATAAGGTATTTTCAATGATACACTGCATATTACGTTATACTATAAGGTATTTTCAATGATAGGCTGCATATCACGTTATATTATAAGGTATTTTCAATGATATACTGCATATTACGTTATATTATAAGGTATTTTCAATGATACTGCATATTACGTTATATTATAAGGTATTTTCAATGATATACTGCATATTACGTTATATTATAAGGCATTTTCAATGATAGACTGCATATTACGTTATATTATAAGGTATTTTCAATGATATACTGCATATTACGTTATATTATAAGGTATTTTCAATGATATACTGCATATTACGTTATATTATAAGGCATTTTCAATGATAGACTGCATATTACGTTATATTATCACGTATTTTCAATGATATACTGCATATTACGTTATATTATAAGGCATTTTCAATGATAGACTGCATATTACGTTATATTATCACGTATTTTCAATGATTGACTGCATATTACGTAATATTATAAGGTATTTTCAATGATAGGCTGCATATCACGTTATATTATAAGGTATTTTCAATGATACACTGCATATTACGTTATATTATAAGGCATTTTCAATGATAGACTGCATATTACGTTATATTATAAGGTATTTTGAATGATACTCTGCATATTACGTTACATTACAAGACATTTTGAATGATACACTGCTTATTACGTTATATTATAAGGTATTTTCAATGATATACTGCATATTACGTTATATTATAAGGCTTTATCAATGATAGACTGCATATTACGTTATATTATAAGGTATTTTCAACGATATACTCCATATTACGTTATATTATAAGGCATTTTCAATGATAGACTGCATATTACGTTATATTATCACGTATTTTCAATGATATACTGCATATTACGTTATATTATAAGGCATTTTCAATGATAGACTGCATATTACGTTATATTATCACGTATTTTCAATGATTGACTGCATATTACGTAATATTATAAGGTATTTTCAATGATAGGCTGCATATCACGTTATATTATAAGGTATTTTCAATGATACACTGCATATTACGTTATATTATAAGGTATTTTCAATGATACACTGCATATTACGTTATATTATAAGGTATTTTCAATGATATACTGCATATTACGTTTTATTATAAGGCATTTTCAATGATAGACTGCATATTACGTTATATTATAAGGTATTTTCAATGATATACTGCATATTACGTTATATTATAAGGCATTTTCAATGATAGACTGCATATTACGTTATATTATAAGGTATTTTCAATGATATACTGCATATTCCGTTATATTATAAGGCATTTTCAATGATAGACTGCAAATATTACATTATATTATAAGGTATTTTCAACGATACACTGCATATTACGTTATATTATAAGGTATTTTCAATGATATACTGCATATTACGTTATATTATAAGGCATTTTCAATGATAGACTGCATATTACGTTATATTATAAGGTATTTTGAATGATACTCTGCATATTACGTTACATTACAAGACATTTTGAATGATACACTGCTTATTACGTTACATTATAAGGTATTTTCAATGATACACTGCATATTACGTTATATTATAAGGTATTTTCAATGGTAGACTGCAAATATTACATTATATTATAAGGTATTTTCAATGATACACTGCATATTACGTTATATTATAAGGTATTTTCAATGGTAGACTGCAAATATTACATTATATTATAAGGTATTTTCAATGATACACTGCATATTACGTTATACTATAAGGTATTTTCAATGATAGGCTGCATATCACGTTATATTATAAGGTATTTTCAATGATACACTGCATATTACGTTATATTATAAGGTATTTTCAATGATATACTGCATATTACGTTATATTATAAGGCATTTTCAATGATAGACTGCATATTACGTTATATTATAAGGTATTTTGAATGATACTCTGCATATTACGTTACATTACAAGACATTTTGAATGATACACTGCTTATTACGTTACATTATAAGGTATTTTCAATGATACACTGCATATTACGTTATATTATAAGGTATTTTCAATGGTAGACTGCAAATATTACATTATATTATAAGGTATTTTCAATGATACACTGCATATTACGTTATATTATAAGGTATTTTCAATGGTAGACTGCAAATATTACATTATATTATAAGGTATTTTCAATGACACACTGCATATTACGTTATACTATAAGGTATTTTCAATGATAGGCTGCATATCACGTTATATTATAAGGTATTTTCAATGATACACTGCATATTACGTTATATTATAAGGTATTTTCAATGATACTGCATATTACGTTATATTATAAGGTATTTTCAATGATATACTGCATATTACGTTATATTATAAGGCATTTTCAATGATAGACTGCATATTACGTTATATTATAAGGTATTTTCAATGATATACTGCATATTACGTTATATTATAAGGCATTTTCAATGATAGACTGCATATTACGTTATATTATCACGTATTTTCAATGATTGACTGTATATTACGTAACATTATAAGGTATTTTCAATGATATACTGCATATTACGTTATATTATAAGGCATTTTCAATGATACACTGCATATTACGTTGTATTATAAGGCATTTTCAATGATAGACTGCATATTACGTTATATTATCACGTATTTTCAATGGTAGACTGCAAATATTACATTATATTATAAGGTATTTTCAATGATACACTGCATATTACGTTATACTATAAGGTATTTTCAATGATAGACTGCATATCACGTTATATTATAAGGTATTTTCAATGATAGACTGCATATCACGTTATATTATAAGGTATTTTCAATGATACACTGCATATTACGTTATATTATAAGGTATTTTCAATGATACACTGCATATTACGTTATATTATAAGGTATTTTCAATGATATACTGCATATTACGTTATATTATAAGGCATTTTCAATGATAGACTGCAAATATTACATTATATTATAAGGTATTTTCAACGATACACTGCATATTACGTTATATTATAAGGTATTTTCAATGATATACTGCATATTACGTTATATTATAAGGTATTTTCAATGATATACTGCATATTACGTTATATTATAAGGCTTTTTCAATGATAGACTGCATATTACGTTATATTATCACGTATTTTCAATGATATACTGCATATTACGTTATATTATAAGGCATTTTCAATGATAGACTGCATATTACGTTATATTATCACGTATTTTCAATGATTGACTGCATATTACGTAATATTATAAGGTATTTTCAATGATAGGCTGCATATCACGTTATATTATAAGGTATTTTCAATGATACACTGCATATTACGTTATATTATAAGGTATTTTCAATGATACACTGCATATTACGTTATATTATAAGGTATTTTCAATGATATACTGCATATTACGTTTTATTATAAGGCATTTTCAATGATAGACTGCATATTACGTTATATTATAAGGTATTTTCAATGATATACTGCATATTACGTTATATTATAAGGCATTTTCAATGATAGACTGCATATTACGTTATATTATCACGTATTTTCAATGATTGACTGTATATTACGTAACATTATAAGGTATTTTCAATGATATACTGCATATTACGTTATATTATACGGCATTTTCAATGATACACTGCATATTACGTTGTATTATAAGGCATTTTCAATGATAGACTGCATATTACGTTATATTATCACGTATTTTCAATGGTAGACTGCAAATATTACATTATATTATAAGGTATTTTCAATGATACACTGCATATTACGTTATACTATAAGGTATTTTCAATGATAGACTGCATATCACGTTATATTATATGGTATTTTCAATGATAGACTGCATATCACGTTATATTATAAGGTATTTTCAATGATATACTGCATATTACGTTATATTATAAGGCATTTTCAATGATAGACTGCATATTACGTTATATTATCACGTATTTTCAATGATATACTGCATATTACGTTATATTATAAGGCATTTTCAATGATAGACTGCATATTACGTTATATTATAAGGTATTTTCAATGATATACTCCATATTACGTTATATTATAAGGCATTTTCAATGATAGACTGCATATTACGTTATATTATCACGTATTTTCAATGATATACTGCATATTACGTTATATTATAAGGCATTTTCAATGATAGACTGCATATTACGTTATATTATCACGTATTTTCAATGATTGACTGCATATTACGTAATATTATAAGGTATTTTCAATGATAGGCTGCATATCACGTTATATTATAAGGTATTTTCAATGATACACTGCATATTACGTTATATTATAAGGTATTTTCAATGATACACTGCATATTACGTTATATTATAAGGTATTTTCAATGATATACTGCATATTACGTTTTATTATAAGGCATTTTCAATGATAGACTGCATATTACGTCATATTATAAGGTATTTTCAATGATATACTGCATATTACGTTATATTATAAGGCATTTTCAATGATAGACTGCATATTACGTTATATTATAAGGTATTTTCAATGATATACTGCATATTCCGTTATATTATAAGGCATTTTCAATGATAGACTGCAAATATTACATTATATTATAAGGTATTTTCAACGATACACTGCATATTACGTTATATTATAAGGTATTTTCAATGATATACTGCATATTACGTTATATTATAAGGCATTTTCAATGATAGACTGCATATTACGTTATATTATAAGGTATTTTGAATGATACTCTGCATATTACGTTACATTACAAGACATTTTGAATGATACACTGCTTATTACGTTACATTATAAGGTATTTTCAATGATACACTGCATATTACGTTATATTATAAGGTATTTTCAATGGTAGACTGCAAATATTACATTATATTATAAGGTATTTTCAATGATACACTGCATATTACGTTATATTATAAGGTATTTTCAATGGTAGACTGCAAATATTACATTATATTATAAGGTATTTTCAATGATACACTGCATATTACGTTATACTATAAGGTATTTTCAATGATAGGCTGCATATCACGTTATATTATAAGGTATTTTCAATGATACACTGCATATTACGTTATATTATAAGGTATTTTCAATGATACTGCATATTACGTTATATTATAAGGTATTTTCAATGATATACTGCATATTACGTTATATTATAAGGCATTTTCAATGATAGACTGCATATTACGTTATATTATAAGGTATTTTCAATGATATACTGCATATTACGTTATATTATAAGGTATTTTCAATGATATACTGCATATTACGTTATATTATAAGGCATTTTCAATGATAGACTGCATATTACGTTATATTATCACGTATTTTCAATGATATACTGCATATTACGTTATATTATAAGGCATTTTCAATGATAGACTGCATATTACGTTATATTATCACGTATTTTCAATGATTGACTGCATATTACGTAATATTATAAGGTATTTTCAATGATAGGCTGCATATCACGTTATATTATAAGGTATTTTCAATGATACACTGCATATTACGTTATATTATAAGGTATTTTCAATGATAGACTGCATATTACGTTATATTATAAGGTATTTTGAATGATACTCTGCATATTACGTTACATTACAAGACATTTTGAATGATACACTGCTTATTACGTTACATTATAAGGTATTTTCAATGATACACTGCATATTACCTTATATTATAAGGTATTTTCAATGGTAGACTGCAAATATTACATTATATTATAAGGTATTTTCAATGATACACTGCATATTACGTTATATTATAAGGTATTTTCAATGGTAGACTGCAAATATTACATTATATTATAAGGTATTTTCAATGATACACTGCATATTACGTTATACTATAAGGTATTTTCAATGATAGGCTGCATATCACGTTATATTATAAGGTATTTTCAATGATACACTGCATATTACGTTATATTATAAGGTATTTTCAATGATACTGCATATTACGTTATATTATAAGGTATTTTCAATGATATACTGCATATTACGTTATATTATAAGGCATTTTCAATGATAGACTGCATATTACGTTATATTATAAGGTATTTTCAATGATATACTGCATATTACGTTATATTATAAGGCATTTTCAATGATAGACTGCATATTACGTTATATTATCACGTATTTTCAATGATTGACTGTATATTACGTAACATTATAAGGTATTTTCAATGATATACTGCATATTACGTTATATTATAAGGCATTTTCAATGATACACTGCATATTACGTTGTATTATAAGGCATTTTCAATGATAGACTGCATATTACGTTATATTATCACGTATTTTCAATGGTAGACTGCAAATATTACATTATATTATAAGGTATTTTCAATGATACACTGCATATTACGTTATACTATAAGGTATTTTCAATGATAGACTGCATATCACGTTATATTATAAGGTATTTTCAATGATAGACTGCATATCACGTTATATTATAAGGTATTTTCAATGATACACTGCATATTACGTTATATTATAAGGTATTTTCAATGATACACTGCATATTACGTTATATTATAAGGTATTTTCAATGATATACTGCATATTACGTTATATTATAAGGCATTTTCAATGATAGACTGCAAATATTACATTATATTATAAGGTATTTTCAACGATACACTGCATATTACGTTATATTATAAGGTATTTTCAATGATATACTGCATATTACGTTATATTATAAGGCATTTTCAATGATAGACTGCATATTACGTTATATTATAAGGTATTTTGAATGATACTCTGCATATTACGTTACATTACAAGACATTTTGAATGATACACTGCTTATTACGTTACATTATAAGGTATTTTCAATGATACACTGCATATTACGTTATATTATAAGGTATTTTCAATGGTAGACTGCAAATATTACATTATATTATAAGGTATTTTCAATGATACACTGCATATTACGTTATATTATAAGGTATTTTCAATGGTAGACTGCAAATATTACATTATATTATAAGGTATTTTCAATGATACACTGCATATTACGTTATACTATAAGGTATTTTCAATGATAGGCTGCATATCACGTTATATTATAAGGTATTTTCAATGATACACTGCATATTACGTTATATTATAAGGTATTTTCAATGATACTGCATATTACGTTATATTATAAGGTATTTTCAATGATATACTGCATATTACGTTATATTATAAGGCATTTTCAATGATAGACTGCATATTACGTTATATTATAAGGTATTTTCAATGATATACTGCATATTACGTTATATTATAAGGCATTTTCAATGATAGACTGCATATTACGTTATATTATCACGTATTTTCAATGATTGACTGTATATTACGTAACATTATAAGGTATTTTCAATGATATACTGCATATTACGTTATATTATAAGGCATTTTCAATGATACACTGCATATTACGTTGTATTATAAGGCATTTTCAATGATAGACTGCATATTACGTTATATTATCACGTATTTTCAATGGTAGACTGCAAATATTACATTATATTATAAGGTATTTTCAATGATACACTGCATATTACGTTATACTATAAGGTATTTTCAATGATAGACTGCATATCACGTTATATTATAAGGTATTTTCAATGATAGACTGCATATCACGCTATATTATAAGGTATTTTCAATGATACACTGCATATTACGTTATATTATAAGGTATTTTCAATGATACACTGCATATTACGTTATATTATAAGGTATTTTCAATGATATACTGCATATTACGTTATATTATAAGGCATTTTCAATGATAGACTGCAAATATTACATTATAATATAAGGTATTTTCAACGATACACTGCATATTACGTTATATTATAAGGTATTTTCAATGATATACTGCATATCACGTTATATTATAAGGTATTTTCAATGATATACTGCATATTACGTTATATTATAAGGCTTTTTCAATGATAGACTGCATATTACGTTATATTATCACGTATTTTCAATGATATACTGCATATTACGTTATATTATAAGGCATTTTCAATGATAGACTGCATATTACGTTATATTATCACGTATTTTCAATGATTGACTGCATATTACGTAATATTATAAGGTATTTTCAATGATAGGCTGCATATCACGTTATATTATAAGGTATTTTCAATGATACACTGCATATTACGTTATATTATAAGGTATTTTCAATGATACACTGCATATTACGTTACATTATAAGGCATTTTCAATGATAGACTGCATATTACGTTATATTATCACGTATTTTCAATGCTAGACTGCAAATATTACATTATATTATAAGGTATTTTCAATGATACACTGCATATTACGTTATACTATAAGGTATTTTCAATGATAGACTGCATATCACGTTATATTATATGGTATTTTCAATGATAGACTGCATATCACGTTATATTATAAGGTATTTTCAATGATACACTGCATATTACGTTATATTATAAGGTATTTTCAATGATACACTGCATATTACGTTATATTATAAGGTATTTTCAATGATATACTGCATATTACGTTATATTATAAGGCATTTTCAATGATAGACTGCAAATATTACATTATATTATAAGGTATTTTCAACGATACACTGCATATTACGTTATATTATAAGGTATTTTCAATGATATACTGCATATTACGTTATATTATAAGGCATTTTCAATGATAGACTGCATATTACGTTATATTATAAGGCTTTTTCAATGATAGACTGCATATTACGTTATATTATCACGTATTTTCAATGATATACTGCATATTACGTTATATTATAAGTTATTTTCAATGATATACTGCATATTACGTTATATTATAAGGCATTTTCAATGATACACTGCATATTACGTTGTATTATAAGGCATTTTCAATGATATACTGCATATTACGTTATATTATAAGGCATTTTCAATGATAGACTGCATATTACGTTATATTATAAGGTATTTTGAATGATACTCTGCATATTACGTTACATTACAAGACATTTTGAATGATACACTGCTTATTACGTTACATTATAAGGTATTTTCAATGATACACTGCATATTACGTTATATTATAAGGTATTTTCAATGGTAGACTGCAAATATTACATTATATTATAAGGTATTTTCAATGATATACTGCATATTACGTTATATTATAAGGCATTTTCAATGATAGACTGCAAATATTACATTATATTATAAGATATTTTCAACGATACACTGCATATTACGTTATATTATAAGGTATTTTCAATGATACACTGCATATTACGTTATATTATAAGGTATTTTCAATGATACACTGCATATTACGTTATATTATAAGGTATTTTCAATGATACTGCATATTACGTTATATTATAAGGTATTTTCAATGATAGACTGCATATTACGTTATATTATAAGGTATTTTCAATGATATACTGCATATTACGTTATATTATAAGGCATTTTCAATGATAGACTGCATATTACGTTATATTATAAGGTATTTTCAATGATATACTGCATATTCCGTTATATTATAAGGCATTTTCAATGATAGACTGCAAATATTACATTATATTATAAGGTATTTTCAACGATACACTGCATATTACGTTATATTATAAGGTATTTTCAATGATATACTGCATATTACGTTATATTATAAGGCATTTTCAATGATAGACTGCATATTACGTTATATTATAAGGTATTTTGAATGATACTCTGCATATTACGTTACATTACAAGACATTTTGAATGATACACTGCTTATTACGTTACATTATAAGGTATTTTCAATGATACACTGCATATTACGTTATATTATAAGGTATTTTCAATGGTAGACTGCAAATATTACATTATATTATAAGGTATTTTCAATGATACACTGCATACTACGTTATATTATAAGGTATTTTCAATGGTAGACTGCAAATATTACATTATATTATAAGGTATTTTCAATGATACACTGCATATTACGTTATACTATAAGGTATTTTCAATGATAGGCTGCATATCACGTTATATTATAAGGTATTTTCAATGATACACTGCATATTACGTTATATTATAAGGTATTTTCAATGATACTGCATATTACGTTATATTATAAGGTATTTTCAATGATATACTGCATATTACGTTATATTATAAGGCATTTTCAATGATAGACTGCATATTACGTTATATTATAAGGTATTTTCAATGATATACTGCATATTACGTTATATTATAAGGTATTTTCAATGATATACTGCATATTACGTTATATTATAAGGCATTTTCAATGATAGACTGCATATTACGTTATATTATCACGTATTTTCAATGATATACTGCATATTACGTTATATTATAAGGCATTTTCAATGATAGACTGCATATTACGTTATATTATCACGTATTTTCAATGATTGACTGCATATTACGTAATATTATAAGGTATTTTCAATGATAGGCTGCATATCACGTTATATTATAAGGTATTTTCAATGATACACTGCATATTACGTTATATTATAAGGTATTTTCAATGATACACTGCATATTACGTTATATTATAAGGTATTTTGAATGATACTCTGCATATTACGTTACATTACAAGACATTTTGAATGATACACTGCTTATTACGTTACATTATAAGGTATTTTCAATGATACACTGCATATTACGTTATATTATAAGGTATTTTCAATGGTAGACTGCAAATATTACATTATATTATAAGGTATTTTCAATGATACACTGCATATTACGTTATATTATAAGGTATTTTCAATGGTAGACTGCAAATATTACATTATATTATAAGGTATTTTCAATGATACACTGCATATTACGTTATACTATAAGGTATTTTCAATGATAGGCTGCATATCACGTTATATTATAAGGTATTTTCAATAATACACTGCATATTACGTTATATTATAAGGTATTTTCAATGATACTGCATATTACGTTATATTATAAGGTATTTTCAATGATATACTGCATATTACGTTATATTATAAGGCATTTTCAATGATAGACTGCATATTACGTTATATTATAAGGTATTTTCAATGATATACTGCATATTACGTTATATTATAAGGCATTTTCAATGATAGACTGCATATTACGTTATATTATCACGTATTTTCAATGATTGACTGTATATTACGTAACATTATAAGGTATTTTCAATGATATACTGCATATTACGTTATATTATAAGGCATTTTCAATGATACACTGCATATTACGTTGTATTATAAGGCATTTTCAATGATAGACTGCATATTACGTTATATTATCACGTATTTTCAATGGTAGACTGCAAATATTACATTATATTATAAGGTATTTTCAATGATACACTGCATATTACGTTATACTATAAGGTATTTTCAATGATAGACTGCATATCACGTTATATTATAAGGTATTTTCAATGATAGACTGCATATCACGTTATATTATAAGGTATTTTCAATGATACACTGCATATTACGTTATATTATAAGGTATTTTCAATGATACACTGCATATTACGTTATATTATAAGGTATTTTCAATGATATACTGCATATTACGTTATATTATAAGGCATTTTCAATGATAGACTGCAAATATTACATTATATTATAAGGTATTTTCAACGATACACTGCATATTACGTTATATTATAAGGTATTTTCAATGATATACTGCATATTACGTTATATTATAAGGCATTTTCAATGATAGACTGCATATTACGTTATATTATAAGGTATTTTGAATGATACTCTGCATATTACGTTACATTACAAGACATTTTGAATGATACACTGCTTATTACGTTACATTATAAGGTATTTTCAATGATACACTGCATATTACGTTATATTATAAGGTATTTTCAATGGTAGACTGCAAATATTACATTATATTATAAGGTATTTTCAATGATACACTGCATATTACGTTATATTATAAGGTATTTTCAATGGTAGACTGCAAATATTACATTATATTATAAGGTATTTTCAATGATACACTGCATATTACGTTATACTATAAGGTATTTTCAATGATAGGCTGCATATCACGTTATATTATAAGGTATTTTCAATGATACACTGCATATTACGTTATATTATAAGGTATTTTCAATGATACTGCATATTACGTTATATTATAAGGTATTTTCAATGATATACTGCATATTACGTTATATTATAAGGCATTTTCAATGATAGACTGCATATTACGTTATATTATAAGGTATTTTCAATGATATACTGCATATTACGTTATATTATAAGGCATTTTCAATGATAGACTGCATATTACGTTATATTATCACGTATTTTCAATGATTGACTGTATATTACGTAACATTATAAGGTATTTTCAATGATATACTGCATATTACGTTATATTATAAGGCATTTTCAATGATACACTGCATATTACGTTGTATTATAAGGCATTTTCAATGATAGACTGCATATTACGTTATATTATCACGTATTTTCAATGGTAGACTGCAAATATTACATTATATTATAAGGTATTTTCAATGATACACTGCATATTACGTTATACTATAAGGTATTTTCAATGATAGACTGCATATCACGTTATATTATAAGGTATTTTCAATGATAGACTGCATATCACGCTATATTATAAGGTATTTTCAATGATACACTGCATATTACGTTATATTATAAGGTATTTTCAATGATACACTGCATATTACGTTATATTATAAGGTATTTTCAATGATATACTGCATATTACGTTATATTATAAGGCATTTTCAATGATAGACTGCAAATATTACATTATATTATAAGGTATTTTCAACGATACACTGCATATTACGTTATATTATAAGGTATTTTCAATGATATACTGCATATTACGTTATATTATAAGGTATTTTCAATGATATACTGCATATTACGTTATATTATAAGGCATTTTCAATGATAGACTGCATATTACGTTATATTATCACGTATTTTCAATGATATACTGCATATTACGTTATATTATAAGGCATTTTCAATGATAGACTGCATATTACGTTATATTATCACGTATTTTCAATGATTGACTGCATATTACGTAATATTATAAGGTATTTTCAATGATAGGCTGCATATCACGTTATATTATAAGGTATTTTCAATGATACACTGCATATTACGTTATATTATAAGGTATTTTCAATGATACACTGCATATTACGTTACATTATAAGGCATTTTCAATGATAGACTGCATATTACGTTATATTATCACGTATTTTCAATGCTAGACTGCAAATATTACATTATATTATAAGGTATTTTCAATGATACACTGCATATTACGTTATACTATAAGGTATTTTCAATGATAGACTGCATATCACGTTATATTATATGGTATTTTCAATGATAGACTGCATATCACGTTATATTATAAGGTATTTTCAATGATCCACAGCATATTACGACATACTATAAGGTATTTTCAATGATACACTGCATATTACGTTATATTATAAGGTATTTTCAATGATATACTGCATATTACGTTATATTATAAGGCATTTTCAATGATAGACTGCAAATATTACATTATATTATAAGGTATTTTCAACGATACACTGCATATTACGTTATATTATAAGGTATTTTCAATGATATACTGCATATTACGTTATATTATAAGGCATTTTCAATGATAGACTGCATATTACGTTATATTATAAGGCTTTTTCAATGATAGACTGCATATTACGTTATATTATCACGTATTTTCAATGATATACTGCATATTACGTTATATTATAAGTTATTTTCAATGATATACTGCATATTACGTTATATTATAAGGCATTTTCAATGATACACTGCATATTACGTTGTATTATAAGGCATTTTCAATGATATACTGCATATTACGTTATATTATAAGGCATTTTCAATGATAGACTGCATATTACGTTATATTATAAGGTATTTTGAATGATACTCTGCATATTACGTTACATTACAAGACATTTTGAATGATACACTGCTTATTACGTTACATTATAAGGTATTTTCAATGATACACTGCATATTACGTTATATTATAAGGTATTTTCAATGGTAGACTGCAAATATTACATTATATTATAAGGTATTTTCAATGATATACTGCATATTACGTTATATTATAAGGCATTTTCAATGATAGACTGCAAATATTACATTATATTATAAGATATTTTCAACGATACACTGCATATTACGTTATATTATAAGGTATTTTCAATGATACACTGCATATTACGTTATATTATAAGGTATTTTCAATGATATACTGCATATTACGTTTTATTATAAGGCATTTTCAATGATAGACTGCATATTACGTTATATTATAAGGTATTTTCAATGATATACTGCATATTACGTTATATTATAAGGCATTTTCAATGATAGACTGCATATTACGTTATATTATATGGTATTTTCAATGATATACTGCATATTCCGTTATATTATAAGGCATTTTCAATGATAGACTGCAAATATTACATTATATTATAAGGTATTTTCAACGATACACTGCATATTACGTTATATTATAAGGTATTTTCAATGATATACTGCATATTACGTTATATTATAAGGCATTTTCAATGATAGACTGCATATTACGTTATATTATAAGGTATTTTGAATGATACTCTGCATATTACGTTACATTACAAGACATTTTGAATGATACACTGCTTATTACGTTACATTATAAGGTATTTTCAATGATACACTGCATATTACGTTATATTATAAGGTATTTTCAATGGTAGACTGCAAATATTACATTATATTATAAGGTATTTTCAATGATACACTGCATATTACGTTATATTATAAGGTATTTTCAATGGTAGACTGCAAATATTACATTATATTATAAGGTATTTTCAATGATACACTGCATATTACGTTATACTATAAGGTATTTTCAATGATAGGCTGCATATCACGTTATATTATAAGGTATTTTCAATGATACACTGCATATTACGTTATATTATAAGGTATTTTCAATGATACTGCATATTACGTTATATTATAAGGTATTTTCAATGATATACTGCATATTACGTTATATTATAAGGCATTTTCAATGATATACTGCATATTACGTTATATTATAAGGTATTTTCAATGATATACTGCATATTACGTTATATTATAAGGTATTTTCAATGATATACTGCATATTACGTTATATTATAAGGCATTTTCAATGATATACTGCATATTACGTTATATTATCACGTATTTTCAATGATATACTGCATATTACGTTATATTATAAGGCATTTTCAATGATAGACTGCATATTACGTTATATTATCACGTATTTTCAATGATTGACTGCATATTACGTAATATTATAAGGTATTTTCAATGATAGGCTGCATATCACGTTATATTATAAGGTATTTTCAATGATACACTGCATATTACGTTATATTATAAGGTATTTTCAATGATAGACTGCATATTACGTTATATTATAAGGTATTTTGAATGATACTCTGCATATTACGTTACATTACAAGACATTTTGAATGATACACTGCTTATTACGTTACATTATAAGGTATTTTCAATGATACACTGCATATTACGTTATATTATAAGGTATTTTCAATGGTAGACTGCAAATATTACATTATATTATAAGGTATTTTCAATGATACACTGCATATTACGTTATATTATAAGGTATTTTCAATGGTAGACTGCAAATATTACATTATATTATAAGGTATTTTCAATGATACACTGCATATTACGTTATACTATAAGGTATTTTCAATGATAGGCTGCATATCACGTTATATTATAAGGTATTTTCAATAATACACTGCATATTACGTTATATTATAAGGTATTTTCAATGATACTGCATATTACGTTATATTATAAGGTATTTTCAATGATATACTGCATATTACGTTATATTATAAGGCATTTTCAATGATAGACTGCATATTACGTTATATTATAAGGTATTTTCAATGATATACTGCATATTACGTTATATTATAAGGCATTTTCAATGATAGACTGCATATTACGTTATATTATCACGTATTTTCAATGATTGACTGTATATTACGTAACATTATAAGGTATTTTCAATGATATACTGCATATTACGTTATATTATAAGGCATTTTCAATGATACACTGCATATTACGTTGTATTATAAGGCATTTTCAATGATAGACTGCATATTACGTTATATTATCACGTATTTTCAATGGTAGACTGCAAATATTACATTATATTATAAGGTATTTTCAATGATACACTGCATATTACGTTATACTATAAGGTATTTTCAATGATAGACTGCATATCACGTTATATTATAAGGTATTTTCAATGATAGACTGCATATCACGTTATATTATAAGGTATTTTCAATGATACACTGCATATTACGTTATATTATAAGGTATTTTCAATGATACACTGCATATTACGTTATATTATAAGGTATTTTCAATGATATACTGCATATTACGTTATATTATAAGGCATTTTCAATGATAGACTGCAAATATTACATTATATTATAAGGTATTTTCAACGATACACTGCATATTACGTTATATTATAAGGTATTTTCAATGATATACTGCATATTACGTTATATTATAAGGCATTTTCAATGATAGACTGCATATTACGTTATATTATAAGGTATTTTGAATGATACTCTGCATATTACGTTACATTACAAGACATTTTGAATGATACACTGCTTATTACGTTACATTATAAGGTATTTTCAATGATACACTGCATATTACGTTATATTATAAGGTATTTTCAATGGTAGACTGCAAATATTACATTATATTATAAGGTATTTTCAATGATACACTGCATATTACGTTATATTATAAGGTATTTTCAATGGTAGACTGCAAATATTACATTATATTATAAGGTATTTTCAATGATACACTGCATATTACGTTATACTATAAGGTATTTTCAATGATAGGCTGCATATCACGTTATATTATAAGGTATTTTCAATGATACACTGCATATTACGTTATATTATAAGGTATTTTCAATGATACTGCATATTACGTTATATTATAAGGTATTTTCAATGATATACTGCATATTACGTTATATTATAAGGCATTTTCAATGATAGACTGCATATTACGTTATATTATAAGGTATTTTCAATGATATACTGCATATTACGTTATATTATAAGGCATTTTCAATGATAGACTGCATATTACGTTATATTATCACGTATTTTCAATGATTGACTGTATATTACGTAACATTATAAGGTATTTTCAATGATATACTGCATATTACGTTATATTATAAGGCATTTTCAATGATACACTGCATATTACGTTGTATTATAAGGCATTTTCAATGATAGACTGCATATTACGTTATATTATCACGTATTTTCAATGGTAGACTGCAAATATTACATTATATTATAAGGTATTTTCAATGATACACTGCATATTACGTTATACTATAAGGTATTTTCAATGATAGACTGCATATCACGTTATATTATAAGGTATTTTCAATGATAGACTGCATATCACGTTATATTATAAGGTATTTTCAATGATACACTGCATATTACGTTATATTATAAGGTATTTTCAATGATACACTGCATATTACGTTATATTATAAGGTATTTTCAATGATATACTGCATATTACGTTATATTATAAGGCATTTTCAATGATAGACTGCAAATATTACATTATATTATAAGGTATTTTCAACGATACACTGCATATTACGTTATATTATAAGGTATTTTCAATGATATACTGCATATTACGTTATATTATAAGGTATTTTCAATGATATACTGCATATTACGTTATATTATAAGGCTTTTTCAATGATAGACTGCATATTACGTTATATTATCACGTATTTTCAATGATATACTGCATATTACGTTATATTATAAGGCATTTTCAATGATAGACTGCATATTACGTTATATTATCACGTATTTTCAATGATTGACTGCATATTACGTAATATTATAAGGTATTTTCAATGATAGGCTGCATATCACGTTATATTATAAGGTATTTTCAATGATACACTGCATATTACGTTATATTATAAGGTATTTTCAATGATACACTGCATATTACGTTACATTATAAGGCATTTTCAATGATAGACTGCATATTACGTTATATTATCACGTATTTTCAATGGTAGACTGCAAATATTACATTATATTATAAGGTATTTTCAATGATACACTGCATATTACGTTATACTATAAGGTATTTTCAATGATAGACTGCATATCACGTTATATTATATGGTATTTTCAATGATAGACTGCATATCACGTTATATTATAAGGTATTTTCAATGATACACTGCATATTACGTTATATTATAAGGTATTTTCAATGATACACTGCATATTACGTTATATTATAAGGTATTTTCAATGATATACTGCATATTACGTTATATTATAAGGCATTTTCAATGATAGACTGCAAATATTACATTATATTATAAGGTATTTTCAACGATACACTGCATATTACGTTATATTATAAGGTATTTTCAATGATATACTGCATATTACGTTATATTATAAGGCATTTTCAATGATAGACTGCATATTACGTTATATTATAAGGCTTTTTCAATGATAGACTGCATATTACGTTATATTATCACGTATTTTCAATGATATACTGCATATTACGTTATATTATAAGTTATTTTCAATGATATACTGCATATTACGTTATATTATAAGGCATTTTCAATGATACACTGCATATTACGTTGTATTATAAGGCATTTTCAATGATATACTGCATATTACGTTATATTATAAGGCATTTTCAATGATAGACTGCATATTACGTTATATTATAAGGTATTTTGAATGATACTCTGCATATTACGTTACATTACAAGACATTTTGAATGATACACTGCTTATTACGTTACATTATAAGGTATTTTCAATGATACACTGCATATTACGTTATATTATAAGGTATTTTCAATGGTAGACTGCAAATATTACATTATATTATAAGGTATTTTCAATGATACACTGCATATTACGTTATATTATAAGGTATTTTCAATGGTAGACTGCAAATATTACATTATATTATAAGGTATTTTCAATGATACACTGCATATTACGTTATACTATAAGGTATTTTCAATGATAGGCTGCATATCACGTTATATTATAAGGTATTTTCAATGATACACTGCATATTACGTTATATTATAAGGTATTTTCAATGATACACTGCATATTACGTTGTATTATAAGGCATTTTCAATGATAGACTGCATATTACGTTATATTATCACGTATTTTCAATGGTAGACTGCAAATATTACATTATATTATAAGGTATTTTCAATGATACACTGCATATTACGTTATACTATAAGGTATTTTCAATGATAGACTGCATATCACGTTATATTATAAGGTATTTTCAATGATAGACTGCATATCACGTTATATTATAAGGTATTTTCAATGATACACTGCATATTACGTTATATTATAAGGTATTTTCAATGATACACTGCATATTACGTTATATTATAAGGTATTTTCAATGATATACTGCATATTACGTTATATTATAAGGCATTTTCAATGATAGACTGCAAATATTACATTATATTATAAGATATTTTCAACGATACACTGCATATTACGTTATATTATAAGGTATTTTCAATGATATACTGCATATTACGTTATATTATAAGGTATTTTCAATGATATACTGCATATTACGTTATATTATAAGGCTTTTTCAATGATAGACTGCATATTACGTTATATTATCACGTATTTTCAATGATATACTGCATATTACGTTATATTATAAGGCATTTTCAATGATAGACTGCATATTACGTTATATTATCACGTATTTTCAATGATTGACTGCATATTACGTAATATTATAAGGTATTTTCAATGATAGGCTGCATATCACGTTATATTATAAGGTATTTTCAATGATACACTGCATATTACGTTATATTATAAGGTATTTTCAATGATACACTGCATATTACGTTACATTATAAGGCATTTTCAATGATAGACTGCATATTACGTTATATTATCACGTATTTTCAATGGTAGACTGCAAATATTACATTATATTATAAGGTATTTTCAATGATACACTGCATATTACGTTATACTATAAGGTATTTTCAATGATAGACTGCATATCACGTTATATTATATGGTATTTTCAATGATAGACTGCATATCACGTTATATTATAAGGTATTTTCAATGATACACTGCATATTACGTTATATTATAAGGTATTTTCAATGATACACTGCATATTACGTTATATTATAAGGTATTTTCAATGATATACTGCATATTACGTTATATTATAAGGCATTTTCAATGATAGACTGCAAATATTACATTATATTATAAGGTATTTTCAACGATACACTGCATATTACGTTATATTATAAGGTATTTTCAATGATATACTGCATATTACGTTATATTATAAGGCATTTTCAATGATAGACTGCATATTACGTTATATTATAAGGCTTTTTCAATGATAGACTGCATATTACGTTATATTATCACGTATTTTCAATGATATACTGCATATTACGTTATATTATAAGTTATTTTCAATGATATACTGCATATTACGTTATATTATAAGGCATTTTCAATGATACACTGCATATTACGTTGTATTATAAGGCATTTTCAATGATATACTGCATATTACGTTATATTATAAGGCATTTTCAATGGTAGACTGCAAATATTACATTATATTATAAGGTATTTTCAATGATACACTGCATATTACGTTATATTATAAGGTATTTTCAATGGTAGACTGCAAATATTACATTATATTATAAGGTATTTTCAATGATACACTGCATATTACGTTATACTATAAGGTATTTTCAATGATAGGCTGCATATCACGTTATATTATAAGGTATTTTCAATGATACACTGCATATTACGTTATATTATAAGGTATTTTCAATGATACACTGCATATTACGTTGTATTATAAGGCATTTTCAATGATAGACTGCATATTACGTTATATTATCACGTATTTTCAATGGTAGACTGCAAATATTACATTATATTATAAGGTATTTTCAATGATACACTGCATATTACGTTATACTATAAGGTATTTTCAATGATAGACTGCATATCACGTTATATTATAAGGTATTTTCAATGATAGACTGCATATCACGTTATATTATAAGGTATTTTCAATGATACACTGCATATTACGTTATATTATAAGGTATTTTCAATGATACACTGCATATTACGTTATATTATAAGGTATTTTCAATGATATACTGCATATTACGTTATATTATAAGGCATTTTCAATGATAGACTGCAAATATTACATTATATTATAAGATATTTTCAACGATACACTGCATATTACGTTATATTATAAGGTATTTTCAATGATATACTGCATATTACGTTATATTATAAGGCATTTTCAATGATAGACTGCATATTACGTTATATTATAAGGTATTTTCAATGATATACTGCATATTACGTTATATTATAAGGCATTTTCAATGATAGACTGCAAATATTACATTATATTATAAGGTATTTTCAACGATACACTGCATATTACGTTATATTATAAGGTATTTTCAATGATACACTGCATATTACGTTATATTATAAGGTATTTTCAATGATACACTGCATATTACGTTACATTATAAGGCATTTTCAATGATAGACTGCATATTACGTTATATTATCACGTATTTTCAATGGTAGACTGCAAATATTACATTATATTATAAGGTATTTTCAATGATACACTGCATATTACGTTATACTATAAGGTATTTTCAATGATAGACTGCATATCACGTTATATTATATGGTATTTTCAATGATAGACTGCATATCACGTTATATTATAAGGTATTTTCAATGATACACTGCATATTACGTTATATTATAAGGTATTTTCAATGATACACTGCATATTACGTTATATTATAAGGTATTTTCAATGATATACTGCATATTACGTTATATTATAAGGCATTTTCAATGATAGACTGCAAATATTACATTATATTATAAGGTATTTTCAACGATACACTGCATATTACGTTATATTATAAGGTATTTTCAATGATATACTGCATATTACGTTATATTATAAGGCATTTTCAATGATAGACTGCATATTACGTTATATTATAAGGCTTTTTCAATGATAGACTGCATATTACGTTATATTATCACGTATTTTCAATGATATACTGCATATTACGTTATATTATAAGTTATTTTCAATGATATACTGCATATTACGTTATATTATAAGGCATTTTCAATGATACACTGCATATTACGTTGTATTATAAGGCATTTTCAATGATATACTGCATATTACGTTATATTATAAGGCATTTTCAATGATAGACTGCAAATATTACATTATATTATAAGGTATTTTCAACGATACACTGCATATTACATTATATTATAGGGTATTTTCAATGATCCACTGCATATTACGTTATATTATAAGGTATTTTGAATGATACTCTGCATATTACGTTACATTACAAGACATTTTGAATTATACACTGCATATTACGTTACATTATAAGGTATTTTCAATGATACACTGCATATTACGTTATATTATAAGGTATTTTCAATGATACACTGCATATTACGTTATATTATAAGGTATTTTCAATGATATACTGCATATCACGTTATATTATAAGGTATTTTCAATGATAGACTGCATATCACGTTATATTATAAGGTATTTTCAATGATACACTGCATATTACGTTATATTATAAGGTATTTTCAATGATACACTGCATATTACGTTATATTATAAGGTATTTTCAATGATATACTGCATATTACGTTATATTATAAGGCATTTTCAATGATAGACTGCATATTACGTTATATTATAAGGTATTTTGAATGATACTCTGCATATTACGTTACATTACAAGACATTTTGAATGATACACTGCTTATTACGTTACATTATAAGGTATTTTCAATGATACACTGCATATTACGTTATATTATAAGGTATTTTCAATGGTAGACTGCAAATATTACATTATATTATAAGGTATTTTCAATGATACACTGCATATTACGTTATATTATAAGGTATTTTCAATGGTAGACTGCAAATATTACATTATATTATAAGGTATTTTCAATGATACACTGCATATTACGTTATACTGTAAGGTATTTTCAATGATAGACTGCATATCACGTTATATTATAAGGTATTTTCAATGATAGACTGCATATCACGTTATATTATAAGGTATTTTCAATGATACACTGCATATTACGTTATATTATAAGGTATTTTCAATGATACACTGCATATTACGTTATATTATAAGGTATTTTCAATGATATACTGCATATTACCTTATATTATAAGGCATTTTCAATGATAGACTGCAAATATTACATTATATTATAAGGTATTTTCAACGATACACTGCATATTACGTTATATTATAAGGTATTTTCAATGATATACTGCATATTACGTTATAGTATAAGGTATTTTCAATGATATACTGCATATTACGTTATATTATAAGGCATTTTCAATGATAGACTGCATATTACGTTATATTATAAGGTATTTTCAATGATATACTGCATATTACGTTATATTATAAGGCATTTTCAATGATAGACTGCATATTACGTTATATTATCACGTATTTTCAATGATATACTGCATATTACGTTATATTATAAGGCATTTTCAATGATAGACTGCATATTACGTTATATTATCACGTATTTTCAATGGTAGACTGCAAATATTACATTATATTATAAGGTATTTTCAATGATACACTGCATATTACGTTATACTATAAGGTATTTTCAATGATAGACTGCATATCACGTTATATTATAAGGTATTTTCAATGATAGACTGCATATCACGTTATATTATAAGGTATTTTCAATGATACACTGCATATTACGTTATATTATAAGGTATTTTCAATGATACACTGCATATTACGTTATATTATAAGGTATTTTCAATGATATACTGCATATTACGTTATATTATAAGGCATTTTCAATGATAGACTGCAAATATTACATTATATTATAAGGTATTTTCAACGATACACTGCATATTACGTTATATTATAAGGTATTTTCAATGATATACTGCATATTACGTTATATTATAAGGCATTTTCAATGATACACTGCATATTACGTTATATTATAAGGTATTTTCAATGATATACTGCATATTACGTTATATTATAAGGCATTTTCAATGATAGACTGCATATTACGTTATATTATAAGGTATTTTCAATGATATACTGCATATTACGTTATATTATAAGGCATTTTCAATGATAGACTGCATATTACGTTATATTATCACGTATTTTCAATGATTGACTGTATATTACGTAACATTATAAGGTATTTTCAATGATATACTGCATATTACGTTATATTATAAGGCATTTTCAATGATACACTGCATATTACGTTGTATTATAAGGCATATTCAATGATAGACTGCATATTACGTTATATTATCACGTATTTTCAATGGTAGACTGCAAATATTACATTATATTATAAGGTATTTTCAATGATACACTGCATATTACGTTATACTATAAGGTATTTTCAATGATAGACTGCATATCACGTTATATTATAAGGTATTTTCAATGATACACTGCATATTACGTTATACTATAAGGTATTTTCAATGATAGACTGCATATCACGTTATATTATAAGGTATTTTCAATGATAGACTGCATATCACGTTATATTATAAGGTATTTTCAATGATATACTGCATATTACGTTATATTATAAGGCATTTTCAATGATAGACTGCAAATATTACATTATATTATAAGGTATTTTCAACGATACACTGCATATTACGTTATATTATAAGGTATTTTCAATGATATACTGCATATTACGTTATATTATAAGGCATTTTCAATGATAGACTGCATATTACGTTATATTATAAGGTATTTTGAATGATACTCTGCATATTACGTTACATTACAAGACATTTTGAATGATACACTGCTTATTACGTTACATTATAAGGTATTTTCAATGATACACTGCATATTACGTTATATTATAAGGCATTTTCAATGATAGACTGCAAATATTACATTATATTATAAGGTATTTTCAACGATACACTGCATATTACATTATATTATAGGGTATTTTCAATGATCCACTGCATATTACGTTATATTATAAGGTATTTTGAATGATACTCTGCATATTACGTTACATTACAAGACATTTTGAATGATACACTGCTTATTACGTTACATTATAAGGTATTTTCAATGATACACTGCATATTACGTTATATTATAAGGTATTTTCAATGATATACTGCATATTACGTTATATTATAAGGCATTTTCAATGATAGACTGCAAATATTACATTATATTATAAGGTATTTTCAACGATACACTGCATATTACATTATATTATAGGGTATTTTCAACGATACACTGCATATTACATTATATTATAGGGTATTTTCAATGATCCACTGCATATTACGTTATATTATAAGGTATTTTGAATGATACTCTGCACATTACGTTACATTACAAGACATTTTGAATGATACACTGCTTATTACGTTACATTATAAGGTATTTTCAATGATACACTGCATATTACGTTATATTATAAGGTATTTTCAATGGTAGACTGCAAATATTACATTATATTATAAGGTATTTTCAATGATACACTGCATATTACGTTATATTATAAGGTATTTTCAATGATATACTGCATATTACGTTATATTATAAGGCATTTTCAATGATACACTGCATATTACGTTGTATTATAAGGCATTTTCAATGATAGACTGCATATTACGTTATATTATCACGTATTTTCAATGGTAGACTGCAAATATTACATTATATTATAAGGTATTTTCAACGATACACTGCATATTACATTATATTATAGGGTATTTTCAATGATCCACTGCATATTACGTTATATTATAAGGTATTTTGAATGATACTCTGCACATTACGTTACATTACAAGACATTTTGAATGATACACTGCTTATTACGTTACATTATAAGGTATTTTCAGTGATACACTGCATATTACATTATATTATAAGTTATTTTCAATGGTAGACTGCAAATATTACATTATATTATAAGGTATTTTCAATGATACACTGCATATTACGTTATATTATAAGGTATTTTCAATGATATACTGCATATTACGTTATATTATAAGGCATTTTCAATGATATACTGCATATTACGTTGTATTATAAGGCATTTTCAATGATAGACTGCATATTACGTTATATTATCACGTATTTTCAATGGTAGACTGCAAATATTACATTATATTATAAGGTATTTTCAATGATACACTGCATATTACGTTATACTATAAGGTATTTTCAATGATAGACTGCATATCACGTTATATTATAAGGTATTTTCAATGATAGACTGCATATCACGTTATATTATAAGGTATTTTCAATGATACACTGCATATTACGTTATATTATAAGGTATTTTCAATGATATACTGCATATTACGTTTTATTATAAGGCATTTTCAATGATAGACTGCATATTACGTTATATTATAAGGTATTTTCAATGATATACTGCATATTACGTTATATTATAAGGCATTTTCAATGATAGACTGCATATTACGTTATATTATCACGTATTTTCAATGATTGACTGTATATTACGTAACATTATAAGGTATTTTCAATGATATACTGCATATTACGTTATATTATAAGGCATTTTCAATGATACACTGCATATTACGTTGTATTATAAGGCATTTTCAATGATAGACTTCAGATTACGTTATATTATCACGTATTTTCAATGGTAGACTGCAAATATTACATTATATTATAAGGTATTTTCAACGATACACTGCATATTACGTTATATTATAAGGTATTTTCAATGATATACTGCATATTACGTTATAGTATAAGGTATTTTCAATGATATACTGCATATTACGTTATATTATAAGGCTTTTTCAATGATAGACTGCATATTACGTTATTTTATAAGGTATTTTCAATGATATACTGCATATTACGTTATATTATAAGGCATTTTCAATGATAGACTGCATATTACGTTATATTATCACGTATTTTCAATGATATACTGCATATTACGTTATATTATAAGGCATTTTCAATGATAGACTGCATATTACGTTATATTATCACGTATTTTCAATGGTAGACTGCAAATATTACATTATATTATAAGGTATTTTCAATGATACACTGCATATTACGTTATACTATAAGGTATTTTCAATGATAGACTGCATATCACGTTATATTATAAGGTATTTTCAATGATAGACTGCATATCACGTTATATTATAAGGTATTTTCAATGATACACTGCATATTACGTTATATTATAAGGTATTTTCAATGATACACTGCATATTACGTTATATTATAAGGTATTTTCAATGATATACTGCATATTACGTTATATTATAAGGCATTTTCAATGATAGACTGCAAATATTACATTATATTATAAGGTATTTTCAACGATACACTGCATATTACGTTATATTATAAGGTATTTTCAATGATATACTGCATATTACGTTATATTATAAGGCATTTTCAATGATACACTGCATATTACGTTATATTATAAGGTATTTTCAATGATATACTGCATATTACGTTATATTATAAGGCATTTTCAATGATAGACTGCATATTACGTTATATTATAAGGTATTTTCAATGATATACTGCATATTACGTTATATTATAAGGCATTTTCAATGATAGACTGCATATTACGTTATATTATCACGTATTTTCAATGATTGACTGTATATTACGTAACATTATAAGGTATTTTCAATGATATACTGCATATTACGTTATATTATAAGGCATTTTCAATGATACACTGCATATTACGTTGTATTATAAGGCATTTTCAATGATAGACTGCATATTACGTTATATTATCACGTATTTTCAATGGTAGACTGCAAATATTACATTATATTATAAGGTATTTTCAATGATACACTGCATATTACGTTATACTATAAGGTATTTTCAATGATAGACTGCATATCACGTTATATTATAAGGTATTTTCAATGATACACTGCATATTACGTTATACTATAAGGTATTTTCAATGATAGACTGCATATCACGTTATATTATAAGGTATTTTCAATGATAGACTGCATATCACGTTATATTATAAGGTTTTTTCAATGATATACTGCATATTACGTTATATTATAAGGCATTTTCAATGATAGACTGCAAATATTACATTATATTATAAGGTATTTTCAACGATACACTGCATATTACGTTATATTATAAGGTATTTTCAATGATATACTGCATATTACGTTATATTATAAGGCATTTTCAATGATAGACTGCATATTACGTTATATTATAAGGTATTTTGAATGATACTCTGCATATTACGTTACATTACAAGACATTTTGAATGATACACTGCTTATTACGTTACATTATAAGGTATTTTCAATGATACACTGCATATTACGTTATATTATAAGGTATTTTCAATGGTAGACTGCAAATATTACATTATATTATAAGGTATTTTCAATGATACACTGCATATTACGTTATATTATAAGGTATTTTCAATGGTAGACTGCAAATATTACATTATATTATAACGTATTTTCAATGATACACTACATATTACGATATACTATAAGGTATTTTCAATGATAGGCTGCATATCACGTTATATTATAAGGTATTTTCAATGATACACTGCATATTACGTTATATTATAAGGTATTTTCAATGATACACTGCATATTACGTTATATTATAAGGTATTTTCAATGATATACTGCATATTACGTTATATTATAAGGCATTTTCAATGATAGACTGCATATTACGTTATATTATAAGGTATTTTCAATGATATACTGCATATTACGTTATATTATAAGGCATTTTCAATGATAGACTGCATATTACGTTATATTATCACGTATTTTCAATGATTGACTGTATATTACGTAACATTATAAGGTATTTTCAATGATATACTGCATATTACGTTATATTATAAGGCATTTTCAATGATACACTGCATATTACGTTGTATTATAAGGCATTTTCAATGATAGACTGCATATTACGTTATATTATCACGTATTTTCAATGGTAGACTGCAAATATTACATTATATTATAAGGTATTTTCAATGATACACTGCATATTACGTTATACTATAAGGTATTTTCAATGATAGACTGCATATCACGTTATATTATAAGGTATTTTCAATGATACACTGCATATTACGTTATATTATAAGGTATTTTCAATGATACACTGCATATTACGTTATATTATAAGGTATTTTCAATGATATACTGCATATTACGTTATATTATAAGGCATTTTCAATGATAGACTGCAAATATTACATTATATTATAAGGTATTTTCAACGATACACTGCATATTACATTATATTATAGGGTATTTTCAATGATCCACTGCATATTACGTTATATTATAAGGTATTTTGAATGATACTCTGCACATTACGTTACGTTACAAGACATTTTGAATGATACACTGCTTATTACGTTACATTATAAGGTATTTTCAGTGATACACTGCATATTACGTTATATTATCACGTATTTTCAATGGTAGACTGCAAATATTACATAATATTATAAGGTATTTTCAATGATACACTGCATATTACGTTATATTATAAGGTATTTTCAATGATATACTGCATATTACGTTATATTATAAGGCATTTTCAATGATACACTGCATATTACGTTGTATTATAAGGCATTTTCAATGATAGACTGCATATTACGTTATATTATAAGGTATTTTCAATGATATACTGCATATTACGTTATATTATAAGACATTTTCAATGATAGACTGCATATTACGTTATATTATCACGTATTTTCAATGATTGACTGTATATTACGTAACATTATAAGGTATTTTCAATGATATACTGCATATTACGTTATATTATAAGGCATTTTCAATGATACACTGCATATTACGTTGTATTATAAGGCATTTTCAATGATAGACTGCATATTACGTTATATTATCACGTATTTTCAATGGTAGACTGCAAATATTACATAATATTATAAGGGATTTTCAATGATACACTGCATATTACGTTATACTATAAGGTATTTTCAATGATAGACTGCATATCACGTTATATTATAAGGTATTTACAATGATAGACTGCATATCACGTTATATTATAAGGTATTTTCAATGATACAGTGCATATTACGTTATATTATAAGGTATTTTCAATGATACACTGCATATTACGTTATATTATAAGGTATTTTCAATGATATACTGCATATTACGTTATATTATAAGGCATTTTCAATGATAGACTGCAAATATTACATTATATTATAAGGTATTTTCAACGATACACTGCATATTACATTATATTATAGGGTATTTTCAATGATCCACTGCATATTACGTTATATTATAAGGTATTTTGAATGATACTCTGCATATTACGTTACATTACAAGACATTTTGAATGATACACTGCTTATTACGTTACATTATAAGGTATTTTCAATGATACACTGCATATTACGTTATATTATAAGGTATTTTCAATGATATACTGCATATTACGTTATATTATAAGGCATTTTCAATGATAGACTGCAAATATTACATTATATTATAAGGTATTTTCAACGATACACTGCATATTACATTATATTATAAGGTATTTTCAACGATACACTGCATATTACATTATATTATAGGGTATTTTCAATGATCCACTGCATATTACGTTATATTATAAGGTATTTTGAATGATACTCTGCACATTACGTTACATTACAAGACATTTTGAATGATACACTGCTTATTACGTTACATTATAAGGTATTTTCAGTGATACACTGCATATTACGTTATATTATAAGGTATTTTCAATGGTAGACTGCAAATATTACATTATATTATAAGGTATTTTCAATGATACACTGCATATTACGTTATATTATAAGGTATTTTCAATGATATACTGCATATTACGTTATATTATAAGGCATTTTCAATGATACACTGCATATTACGTTGTATTATAAGGCATTTTCAATGATAGACTGCATATTACGTTATATTATCACGTATTTTCAATGGTAGACTGCAAATATTACATTATATTATAAGGTATTTTCAACGATACACTGCATATTACATTATATTATAGGGTATTTTCAATGATCCACTGCATATTACGTTATATTATAAGGTATTTTGAATGATACTCTGCACATTACGTTACATTACAAGACATTTTGAATGATACACTGCTTATTACGTTACATTATAAGGTATTTTCAGTGATACACTGCATATTACGTTATATTATAAGTTATTTTCAATGGTAGACTGCAAATATTACATTATATTATAAGGTATTTTCAATGATACACTGCATATTACGTTATATTATAAGGTATTTTCAATGATATACTGCATATTACGTTATATTATAAGGCATTTTCAATGATATACTGCATATTACGTTGTATTATAAGGCATTTTCAATGATAGACTGCATATTACGTTATATTATCACGTATTTTCAATGGTAGACTGCAAATATTACATTATATTATAAGGTATTTTCAATGATACACTGCATATTACGTTATATTATAAGGTATTTTCAATGATATACTGCATATTACGTTATATTATAAGGTATTTTCAATGATAGACTGCATATCACGTTATATTATAAGGTATTTTCAATGATAGACTGCATATCACGTTATATTATAAGGTATTTTCAATGATACACTGCATATTACGTTATATTATAAGGTATTTTCAATGATATACTGCATATTACGTTTTATTATAAGGCATTTTCAATGATAGACTGCATATTACGTTATATTATAAGGTATTTTCAATGATATACTGCATATTACGTTATATTATAAGGCATTTTCAATGATAGACTGCATATTACGTTATATTATCACGTATTTTCAATGATTGACTGTATATTACGTAACATTATAAGGTATTTTCAATGATATACTGCATATTACGTTATATTATAAGGCATTTTCAATGATACACTGCATATTACGTTGTATTATAAGGCATTTTCAATGATAGACTTCATATTACGTTATATTATCACGTATTTTCAATGGTAGACTGCAAATATTACATTATATTATAAGGTATTTTCAATGATACACTGCATATTACGTTATACTATAAGGTATTTTCAATGATAGACTGCATATCACGTTATATTATAAGGTATTTTCAATGATAGACTGCATATCACGTTATATTATAAGGTATTTTCAATGATACACTGCATATTACGTTATATTATAAGGTATTTTCAATGATACACTGCATATTACGTTATATTATAAGGTATTTTCAATGATATACTGCATATTACGTTATATTATAAGGCATTTTCAATGATAGACTGCAAATATTACATTATATTATAAGGTATTTTCAACGATACACTGCATATTACATTATATTATAGGGTATTTTCAATGATCCACTGCATATTACGTTATATTATAAGGTATTTTGAATGATACTCTGCATATTACGTTACATTACAAGACATTTTGAATGATACACTGCTTATTACGTTACATTATAAGGTATTTTCAATGATACACTGCATATTACGTTATATTATAAGGCATTTTCAATGATAGACTGCAAATATTACATTATATTATAAGGTATTTTCAACGATACACTGCATATTACATTATATTATAGGGTATTTTCAACGATACACTGCATATTACGTTATATTATAAGGTATTTTCAATGATATACTGCATATTACGTTATATTAAAAGGTATTTTCAATGATATACTGCATATTACGTTATATTATAAGGCATTTTCAATGATACACTGCATATTACGTTGTATTATAAGGCATTTTCAATGATAGACTTCATATTACGTTATATTATCACGTATTTTCAATGGTAGACTGCAAATATTACATTATATTATAAGGTATTTTCAATGATACACTGCATATTACGTTATACTATAAGGTATTTTCAATGATAGACTGCATATCACGTTATATTATAAGGTATTTTCAATGATAGACTGCATATCACGTTATATTATAAGGTATTTTCAATGATACACTGCATATTACGTTATATTATAAGGTATTTTCAATGATACACTGCATATTACGTTATATTATAAGGTATTTTCAATGATATACTGCATATTACGTTATATTATAAGGCATTTTCAATGATAGACTGCAAATATTACATTATATTATAAGGTATTTTCAACGATACACTGCATATTACATTATATTATAGGGTATTTTCAATGATCCACTGCATATTACGTTATATTATAAGGTATTTTGAATGATACTCTGCATATTACGTTACATTACAAGACATTTTGAATGATACACTGCTTATTACGTTACATTATAAGGTATTTTCAATGATACACTGCATATTACGTTATATTATAAGGCATTTTCAATGATAGACTGCAAATATTACATTATATTATAAGGTATTTTCAACGATACACTGCATATTACATTATATTATAGGGTATTTTCAACGATACACTGCATATTACGTTATATTATAAGGTATTTTCAATGATATACTGCATATTACGTTATATTATAAGGCATTTTCAATGATACACTGCATATTACGTTGTATTATAAGGCATTTTCAATGATAGACTGCATATTACGTTATATTATCACGTATTTTCAATGATATACTGCATATTACGTTATATTATAAGGCATTTTCAATGATAGACTGCATATTACGTTATATTATCACGTATTTTCAATGATTGACTGCATATTACGTAATATTATAAGGTATTTTCAATGATAGACTGCAAATATTACATTATATTATAAGGTATTTTCAATGATACACTGCATATTACGTTATATTATAAGGCATTTTCAATGATACACTGCATATTACGCTTATATTATAAGGTATTTTCAATGATACACTCCATATTACGTTACATAATAAGGTGTTTTCAATGATACACTGTATATTACGTAACATTATAAGGTATTTTCCATGATATACTGCATATTACGTTATATTATAAGGCATTTTCAATGATACACTGCATATTACGTTGTATTATAAGGCATTTTCAATGATAGACTTCATATTACGTTATATTATCACGTATTTTCAATGGTAGACTGCAAATATTACATTATATTATAAGGTATTTTCAATGATACACTGCATATTACGTTATACTATAAGGTATTTTCAATGATAGACTGCATATCACGTTATATTATAAGGTATTTTCAATGATAGACTGCATATCACGTTATATTATAAGGTATTTTCAATGATACACTGCATATTACGTTATATTATAAGGTATTTTCAATGATACACTGCATATTACGTTATATTATAAGGTATTTTCAATGATATACTGCATATTACGTTATATTATAAGGCATTTTCAATGATAGACTGCAAATATTACATTATATTATAAGGTATTTTCAACGATACACTGCATATTACATTATATTATAGGGTATTTTCAATGATACACTGCATATTACGTTATATTATAAGGTATTTTGAATGATACTCTGCATATTACGTTACATTACAAGACATTTTGAATGATACACTGCTTATTACGTTACATTATAAGGTATTTTCAATGATACACTGCATATTACGTTATATTATAAGGCATTTTCAATGATAGACTGCAAATATTACATTATATTATAAGGTATTTTCAATGATACACTGCATATTACATTATATTATAGGGTATTTTCAATGATACACTGCATATTACGTTATATTATAAGGTATTTTCAATGATATACTGCATATTACGTTATATTATAAGGCATTTTCAATGATACACTGCATATTACGTTGTATTATAAGGCATTTTCAATGATAGACTGCATATTACGTTATATTATCACGTATTTTCAATGATATACTGCATATTACGTTATATTATAAGGCATTTTCAATGATAGACTGCATATTACGTTATATTATCACGTATTTTCAATGATTGACTGCATATTACGTAATATTATAAGGTATTTTCAATGATAGACTGCAAATATTACATTATATTATAAGGTATTTTCAATGATACACTGCATATTACGTTATATTATAAGGCATTTTCAATGATACACTGCATATTACGCTTATATTATAAGGTATTTTCAATGATACACTCCATATTACGTTACATAATAAGGTGTTTTCAATGATACACTGTATATTACGTAACATTATAAGGTATTTTCAATGATATACTGCATATTACGTTATATTATAAGGCATTTTCAATGATACACTGCATATTACGTTGTATTATAAGGCATTTTCAATGATAGACTTCATATTACGTTATATTATCACGTATTTTCAATGGTAGACTGCAAATATTACATTATATTATAAGGTATTTTCAATGATACACTGCATATTACGTTATACTATAAGGTATTTTCAATGATAGACTGCATATCACGTTATATTATAAGGTATTTTCAATGATAGACTGCATATCACGTTATATTATAAGGTATTTTCAATGATACACTGCATATTACGTTATATTATAAGGTATTTTCAATGATACACTGCATATTACGTTATATTATAAGGTATTTTCAATGATATACTGCATATTACGTTATATTATAAGGCATTTTCAATGATAGACTGCAAATATTACATTATATTATAAGGTATTTTCAACGATACACTGCATATTACATTATATTATAGGGTATTTTCAATGATCCACTGCATATTACGTTATATTATAAGGTATTTTGAATGATACTCTGCATATTACGTTACATTACAAGACATTTTGAATGATACACTGCTTATTACGTTACATTATAAGGTATTTTCAATGATACACTGCATATTACGTTATATTATAAGGCATTTTCAATGATAGACTGCAAATATTACATTATATTATAAGGTATTTTCAACGATACACTGCATATTACATTATATTATAGGGTATTTTCAACGATACACTGCATATTACGTTATATTATAAGGTATTTTCAATGATATACTGCATATTACGTTATATTATAAGGCATTTTCAATGATACACTGCATATTACGTTGTATTATAAGGCATTTTCAATGATAGACTGCATATTACGTTATATTATCACGTATTTTCAATGATATACTGCATATTACGTTATATTATAAGGCATTTTCAATGATAGACTGCATATTACGTTACATTATCACGTATTTTCAATGATTGACTGCATATTACGTAATATTATAAGGTATTTTCAATGATAGACTGCAAATATTACATTATATTATAAGGTATTTTCAATGATACACTGCATATTACGTTATATTATAAGGCATTTTCAATGATACACTGCATATTACGCTTATATTATAAGGTATTTTCAATGATACACTCCATATTACGTTACATAATAAGGTGTTTTCAATGATACACTGTATATTACGTAACATTATAAGGTATTTTCAATGATATACTGCATATTACGTTATATTATAAGGCATTTTCAATGATACACTGCATATTACGTTATATTATAAGGCATTTTCAATGATACACTGCATATTACGTTATATTATCACGTATTTTCAATGGTAGACTGCAAATATTACATTATATTATAAGGTATTTTCAATGATACACTGCATATTACGTTATATTATAAGGTATTTTCAATGATATACTGCATATTACGTTATATTATAAGGCATTTTCAATGATAGACTGCAAATATTACATTATATTATAAGGTATTTTCAACGATACACTGCATATTACATTATATTATAGGGTATTTTCAATGATCCACTGCATATTACGTTATATTATAAGGTATTTTGAATGATACTCTGCATATTACGTTACATTACAAGACATTTTGAATGATACACTGCTTATTACGTTACATTATAAGGTATTTTCAATGATACACTGCATATTACGTTATATTATAAGGTATTTTCAATGGTAGACTGCAAATATTACATTATATTATAAGGTATTTTCAATGATATACTGCATATTACGTTATATTATAAGGCATTTTCAATGATACACTGCATATTACGTTGTATTATAAGGCATTTTCAATGATACACTGCATATTACGTTATATTATCACGTATTTTCAATGGTAGACTGCAAATATTACATTATATTATAAGGTATTTTCAATGATACACTGCATATTACGTTATATTATAAGGTATTTTCAATGATATACTGCATATTACGTTATATTATAAGGCATTTTCAATGATAGACTGCAAATATTACATTATATTATAAGGTATTTTCAACGATACACTGCATATTACATTATATTATAGGGTATTTTCAATGATCCACTGCATATTACGTTATATTATAAGGTATTTTGAATGATACTCTGCATATTACGTTACATTACAAGACATTTTCAATGATACACTGCATATTACGTTACATTATAAGGTATTTTCAATGATACACTGCATATTACGTTATATTATAAGGTATTTTCAATGGTAGACTGCAAATATTACATTATATTATAAGGTATTTTCAATGATACACTGCATATTACGTTATATTATAAGGTATTTTCAATGGTAGACTGCAAATATTACATTATATTATAAGGTATTTTCAATGATACACTGCATATTACGTTATACTATAAGGTATTTTCAATGATAGACTGCATATCACGTTATATTATAAGGTATTTTCAATGATAGACTGCATATCACGTTATATTATAAGGTATTTTCAATGATACACTGCATATTACGTTATATTATAAGGTATTTTCAATGATACACTGCATATTACGTTATATTATAAGGTATTTTCAATGATATACTGCATATTACGTTATATTATAAGGCATTTTCAATGATAGACTGCAAATATTACATTATATTATAAGGTATTTTCAACGATACACTGCATATTACATCATATTATAGGGTATTTTCAATGATCCACTGCATATTACGTTATATTATAAGGTATTTTGAATGATACTCTGCATATTACGTTACATTACAAGACATTTTCAATGGTATACACTGCTTATTACGTTACATTATAAGGTATTTTCAATGATACACTGCATATTACGTTATATTATAAGGTATTTTCAATGATACACTGCATATTACGTTATATTATAAGGTATTTTCAATGATATACTGCATATTACGTTATATTATAAGGTATTTTCAATGATAGACTGCATATCACGTTATATTATAAGGTATTTTCAATGATAGACTGCATATAACGTTATATTATAAGGTATTTTCAATGATACACTGCATATTACGTTATATAATAAGGTATTTTCAATGATACACTGCATATTACGTTATATTATAAGGTATTTTCAATGATATACTGCATATTACGTTATATTATAAGGCATTTTCAATGATAGACTGCAAATATTACATTATATTATAAGGTATTTTCAACGATACACTGCATATTACATTATATTATAGGGTATTTTCAATGATCCACTGCATATTACGTTATATTATAAGGTATTTTGAATGATACTCTGCACATTACGTTACATTACAAGACATTTTGAATGATACACTGCTTATTACGTTACATTATAAGGTATTTTCAGTGATACACTGCATATTACGTTATATTATAAGGTATTTTCAATGGTAGACTGCAAATATTACATTATATTATAAGGTATTTTCAATGATACACTGCATATTACGTTATATTATAAGGTATTTTCAATGGTAGACTGCAAATATTACATTATATTATAAGGTATTTTCAATGATACACTGCATATTACGTTATACTATAAGGTATTTTCAACGATACACTGCATATTACATTATATTATAGGGTATTTTCAATGATCCACTGCATATTACGTTATATTATAAGGTATTTTGAATGATAATCTGCATATTACGTTACATTACAAGACATTTTGAATTATACACTGCTTATTACGTTACATTATAAGGTATTTTCAATGATACACTGCATATTACGTTATATTATAAGGTATTTTCAATGATACACTGCATATTACGTTATATTATAAGGTATTTTCAATGATATACTGCATATTACGTTATATTATAAGGTATTTTCAATGATAGACTGCATATCACGTTATATTATAAGGTATTTTCAATGATAGACTGCATATAACGTTATATTATAAGGTATTTTCAATGATACACTGCATATTACGTTATATTATAAGGTATTTTCAATGATAGACTGCAAATATTACATTATATTATAAGGTATTTTCAATGATACACTGCATATTACGTTATATTATAAGGCATTTTCAATGATACACTGCATATTACGCTTATATTATAAGGTATTTTCAATGATACACTCCATATTACGTTACATAATAAGGTGTTTTCAATGATACACTGTATATTACGTAACATTATAAGGTATTTTCAATGATATACTGCATATTACGTTATATTATAAGGCATTTTCAATGATACACTGCATATTACGTTGTATTATAAGGCATTTTCAATGATACATTGCATATTACGTTATATTATCACGTATTTTCAATGGTAGACTGCAAATATTACATTATATTATAAGGTATTTTCAATGATACACTGCATATTACGTTATATTATAAGGTATTTTCAATGATATACTGCATATTACGTTATATTATAAGGCATTTTCAATGATAGACTGCAAATATTACATTATATTATAAGGTATTTTCAACGATACACTGCATATTACATTATATTATAGGGTATTTTCAATGATCCACTGCATATTACGTTATATTATAAGGTATTTTGAATGATACTCTGCATATTACGTTACATTATAAGACATTTTGAATGATACACTGCTTATTACGTTACAATATAAGGTATTTTCAATGATACACTGCATATTACGTTATATTATAAGGTATTTTCAATGGTAGACTGCAAATATTACATTATATTATAAGGTATTTTCAATGATACACTGCATATTACGTTATATTATAAGGTATTTTCAATGGTAGACTGCAAATATTACATTATATTATAAGGTATTTTCAATGATACACTGCATATTACGTTATATTATAAGGTATTTTCAACGATACACTGCATATTACATTATATTATAGGGTATTTTCAATGATCCACTGCATATTACGTTATATTATAAGGTATTTTGAATGATACTCTGCATATTACGTTACATTACAAGACATTTTGAATTATACACTGCTTATTACGTTACATTATAAGGTATTTTCAATGATACACTGCATATTACGTTATATTATAAGGTATTTTCAATGATACACTGCATATTACGTTATATTATAAGGTATTTTCAATGATATACTGCATATTACGTTATATTATAAGGTATTTTCAATGATAGACTGCATATTACGTTATATTATAAGGTATTTTCAATGATAGACTGCATATAACGTTATATTATAAGGTATTTTCAATGATACACTGCATATTACGTTATATTATAAGGTATTTTCAATGATAGACTGCAAATATTACATTATATTATAAGGTATTTTCAATGATACACTGCATATTACGTTATATTATAAGGCATTTTCAATGATACACAGCATATTACGCTTATATTATAAGGTATTTTCAATGATACACTCCATATTACGTTACATAATAAGGTGTTTTCAATGATACACTGTATATTACGTAACATTATAAGGTATTTTCAATGATATACTGCATATTACGTTATATTATAAGGCATTTTCAATGATACACTGCATATTACGTTGTATTATAAGGCATTTTCAATGATACACTGCATATTACGTTATATTATCACGTATTTTCAATGGTAGACTGCAAATATTACATTATATTATAAGGTATTTTCAATGATACACTGCATATTACGTTATATTATAAGGTATTTTCAATGATATACTGCATATTACGTTATATTATAAGGCATTTTCAATGATAGACTGCAAATATTACATTATATTATAAGGTATTTTCAACGATACACTGCATATTACATTATATTATAGGGTATTTTCAATGATCCACTGCATATTACGTTATATTATAAGGTATTTTGAATGATACTCTGCATATTACGTTACATTACAAGACATTTTGAATGATACACTGCTTATTACGTTACATTATAAGGTATTTTCAATGATACACTGCATATTACGTTATATTATAAGGTATTTTCAATGGTAGACTGCAAATATTACATTATATTATAAGGTATTTTCAATGATACACTGCATATTACGTTATATTATAAGGTATTTTCAATGGTAGACTGCAAATATTACATTATATTATAAGGTATTTTCAATGATACACTGCATATTACGTTATACTATAAGGTATTTTCAATGATAGACTGCATATCACGTTATATTATAAGGTATTTTCAATGATAGACTGCATATCACGTTATATTATAAGGTATTTTCAATGATACACTGCATATTACGTTATATTATAAGGTATTTTCAATGATACACTGCATATTACGTTATATTATAAGGTATTTTCAATGATATACTGCATATTACGTTATATTATAAGGCATTTTCAATGATAGACTGCAAATATTACATTATATTATAAGGTATTTTCAACGATACACTGCATATTACATCATATTATAGGGTATTTTCAATGATCCACTGCATATTACGTTATATTATAAGGTATTTTGAATGATACTCTGCATATTACGTTACATTACAAGACATTTTGAATTATACACTGCTTATTACGTTACATTATAAGGTATTTTCAATGATACACTGCATATTACGTTATATTATAAGGTATTTTCAATGATACACTGCATATTACGTTACATTATAAGGTATTTTCAATGATATACTGCATATTACGTTATATTATAAGGTATTTTCAATGATAGACTGCATATCACGTTATATTATAAGGTATTTTCAATGATAGACTGCATATAACGTTATATTATAAGGTATTTTCAATGATACACTGCATATTACGTTATATAATAAGGTATTTTCAATGATACACTGCATATTACGTTATATTATAAGGTATTTTCAATGATATACTGCATATTACGTTATATTATAAGGCATTTTCAATGATAGACTGCAAATATTACATTATATTATAAGGTATTTTCAACGATACACTGCATATTACATTATATTATAGGGTATTTTCAATGATCCACTGCATATTACGTTATATTATAAGGTATTTTGAATGATACTCTGCACATTACGTTACATTACAAGACATTTTGAATGATACACTGCTTATTACGTTACATTATAAGGTATTTTCAGTGATACACTGCATATTACGTTATATTATAATGTATTTTCAATGGTAGACTGCAAATATTACATTATATTATAAGGTATTTTCAATGATACACTGCATATTACGTTATATTATAAGGTATTTTCAATGGTAGACTGCAAATATTACATTATATTATAAGGTATTTTCAATGATACACTGCATATTACGTTATACTATAAGGTATTTTCAACGATACACTGCATATTACATTATATTATAGGGTATTTTCAATGATCCACTGCATATTACGTTATATTATAAGGTATTTTGAATGATACTCTGCATATTACGTTACATTACAAGACATTTTGAATTATACACTGCTTATTACGTTACATTATAAGGTATTTTCAATGATACACTGCATATTACGTTATATTATAAGGTATTTTCAATGATACACTGCATATTACGTTATATTATAAGGTATTTTCAATGATATACTGCATATTACGTTATATTATAAGGTATTTTCAATGATAGACTGCATATCACGTTATATTATAAGGTATTTTCAATGATAGACTGCATATAACGTTATATTATAAGGTATTTTCAATGATACACTGCATATTACGTTATATTATAAGGTATTTTCAATGATAGACTGCAAATATTACATTATATTATAAGGTATTTTCAATGATACACTGCATATTACGTTATATTATAAGGCATTTTCAATGATACACTGCATATTACGCTTATATTATAAGGTATTTTCAATGATACACTCCATATTACGTTACATAATAAGGTGTTTTCAATGATACACTGTATATTACGTAACATTATAAGGTATTTTCAATGATATACTGCATATTACGTTATATTATAAGGCATTTTCAATGATACACTGCATATTACGTTGTATTATAAGGCATTTTCAATGATACACTGCATATTACGTTATATTATCACGTATTTTCAATGGTAGACTGCAAATATTACATTATATTATAAGGTATTTTCAATGATACACTGCATATTACGTTATATTATAAGGTATTTTCAATGATATACTGCATATTACGTTATATTATAAGGCATTTTCAATGATAGACTGCAAATATTACATTATATTATAAGGTATTTTCAACGATACACTGCATATTACATTATATTATAGGGTATTTTCAATGATCCACTGCATATTACGTTATATTATAAGGTATTTTGAATGATACTCTGCATATTACGTTACATTACAAGACATTTTGAATGATACACTGCTTATTACGTTACAATATAAGGTATTTTCAATGATACACTGCATATTACGTTATATTATAAGGTATTTTCAATGGTAGACTGCAAATATTACATTATATTATAAGGTATTTTCAATGATACACTGCATATTACGTTATATTATAAGGTATTTTCAATGGTAGACTGCAAATATTACATTATATTATAAGGTATTTTCAATGATACACTGCATATTACGTTATACTATAAGGTATTTTCAATGATACACTGCATATTACATTATATTATAGGGTATTTTCAATGATCCACTGCATATTACGTTATATTATAAGGTATTTTGAATGATACTCTGCATATTACGTTACATTACAAGACATTTTGAATTATACACTGCTTATTACGTTACATTATAAGGTATTTTCAATGATACACTGCATATTACGTTATATTATAAGATATTTTCAATGATAGACTGCATATTACGTTACATTATAAGGTATTTTCAATGATATACTGCATATTACGTTATATTATAAGGTATTTTCAATGATAGACTGCATATTACGTTATATTATAAGGTATTTCCAATGATAGACTGCATATAACGTTATATTATAAGGTATTTTCAATGATACACTGCATATTACGTTATATTATAAGGTATTTTCAATGATAGACTGCAAATATTACATTATATTATAAGGTATTTTCAATGATACACTGCATATTACGTTATATTATAAGGCATTTTCAATGATACACAGCATATTACGCTTATATTATAAGGTATTTTCAATGATACACTCCATATTACGTTACATAATAAGGTGTTTTCAATGATACACTGTATATTACGTAACATTATAAGGTATTTTCAATGATATACTGCATATTACGTTATATTATAAGGCATTTTCAATGATACACTGCATATTACGTTGTATTATAAGGCATTTTCAATGATACACTGCATATTACGTTATATTATCACGTATTTTCAATGGTAGACTGCAAATATTACATTATATTATAAGGTATTTTCAATGATACACTGCATATTACGTTATATTATAAGGTATTTTCAATGATATACTGCATATTACGTTATATTATAAGGCATTTTCAATGATAGACTGCAAATATTACATTATATTATAAGGTATTTTCAACGATACACTGCATATTACATTATATTATAGGGTATTTTCAATGATCCACTGCATATTACGTTATATTATAAGGTATTTTGAATGATACTCTGCATATTACGTTACATTACAAGACATTTTGAATGATACACTGCTTATTACGTTACATTATAAGGTATTTTCAATGATACACTGCATATTACGTTATATTATAACGTATTTTCAATGGTAGACTGCAAATATTACATTATATTATAAGGTATTTTCAATGATACACTGCATATTACGTTATATTATAAGGTATTTTCAATGGTAGACTGCAAATATTACATTATATTATAAGGTATTTTCAATGATACACTGCATATTACGTTATACTATAAGGTATTTTCAATGATAGACTGCATATCACGTTATATTATAAGGTATTTTCAATGATAGACTGCATATCACGTTATATTATAAGGTATTTTCAATGATACACTGCATATTACGTTATATTATAAGGTATTTTCAATGATACACTGCATATTACGTTATATTATAAGGTATTTTCAATGATATACTGCATATTACGTTATATTATAAGGCATTTTCAATGATAGACTGCAAATATTACATTATATTATAAGGTATTTTCAACGATACACTGCATATTACATTATATTATAGGGTATTTTCAATGATCCACTGCATATTACGTTATATTATAAGGTATTTTGAATGATACTCTGCATATTACGTTACATTACAAGACATTTTGAATTATACACTGCTTATTACATTATATTATCACGTATTTTCAATGGTAGACTGCAAATATTACATTATATTATAAGGTATTTTCAATGATACACTGCATATTACGTTATACTATAAGGTATTTTCAATGATAGACTACATATCACGTTATATTATAAGGTATTTTCAATGATAGACTGCATATCACGTTATATTATAAGGTATTTTCAATGATACACTGCATATTACGTTATATTATAAGGTATTTTCAATGATACACTGCATATTACGTTATATTATAAGGTATTTTCAATGATATACTGCATATTACGTTTTATTATAAGGCATTTTCAATGATAGACTGCATATTACGTTATATTATAAGGTATTTTCAATGATATACTGCATATTACGTTATATTATAAGGCATTTTCAATGATAGACTGCATATTACGTTATATTATCACGTATTTTCAATGATTGACTGTATATTACGTAACATTATAAGGTATTTTCAATGATATACTGCATATTACGATATATTATAAGGCATTTTCAATGATACACTGCATATTACGTTGTATTATAAGGCATTTTCAATGATAGACTGCATATTACGTTATATTATCACGTATTTTCAATGGTAGACTGCAAATATTACATTATATTATAAGGTATTTTCAATGATACACTGCATATTACGTTATACTATAAGGTATTTTCAATGATAGACTGCATATCACGTTATATTATAAGGTATTTTCAATGATAGACTGCATATCACGTTATATTATAAGGTATTTTACAATGATAGACTGCAAATATTACGGTATATTGGTATTTTCAATGATACACTGCATATTACATTATATTATAAGGTATTTTCAATGGTAGACTGCAAATATTACATTATATTATAAGGTATTTTCAATGATACACTGCATATTACGTTATATTATAAGGTATTTTCAATGGTAGACTGCAAATATTACATTATATTATAAGGTATTTTCAATGATACACTGCATATTACGTTATACTATAAGGTATTTTCAATGATAGACTGCATATCACTTTATATTATAAGGTATTTTCAATGATAGACTGCATATCACGTTATATTATAAGGTATTTTCAATGATACACTGCATATTACGTTATATTATAAGGTATTTTCAATGATACACTGCATATTACGTTATATTATAAGGTATTTTCAATGATATACTGCATATTACGTTATATTATAAGGCATTTTCAATGATAGACTGCAAATATTACATTATATTATAAGGTATTTTCAACGATACACTGCATATTACATTATATTATAGGGTATTTTCAATGATCCACTGCATATTACGTTATATTATAAGGTATTTTGAATGATACTCTGCATATTACGTTACATTACAAGACATTTTGAATTATACACTGCTTATTACGTTATATTATAAGGTATTTTCAATGATACACTGCATATTACGTTATATTATAAGGTATTTTCAATGATACACTGCATATTACGTTATATTATAAGGTATTTTCAATGATATACTGCATATCACGTTATATTATAAGGTATTTTCAATGATACACTGCATATTACGTTATATTATAAGGTATTTTCAATGATACACTGCATATTACGTTATATTATAAGGTATTTTCAATGATATACTGCATATTACGTTATATTATAAGGCATTTTCAATGGTAGACTGCAAATATTACATTATATTATAAGGTATTTTCAACGATACACTGCATATTACATTATATTATAGGGTATTTTCAATGATCCACTGCATATTACGTTATATTATAAGGTATTTTGAATGATACTCTGCATATTACGTTACATTACAAGACATTTTGAATTATACACTGCTTATTACGTTACATTATAAGGTATTTTCAATGATACACTGCATATTACGTTATATTATAAGGTATTTTCAATGATACACTGCATATTACGTTATATTATAAGGTATTTTCAATGATATACTGCATATTACGTTATATTATAAGGTATTTTCAATGATAGACTGCATATTACGTTATATTATAAGGTATTTTCAATGATACACTGCATATTACGTTATATTATAAGGTATTTTCAATGATATACTGCATATTACGTTATATTATAAGGCATTTTCAATGATAGACTGCAAATATTACATTATATTATAAGGTATTTTCAACGATACACTGCATATTACATTATATTATAGGGTATTTTCAATGATCCACTGCATATTACGTTATATTATAAGGTATTTTGAATGATACTCTGCACATTACGTTATATTACAAGACATTTGAATGATACACTGCTTATTACGTTACATTATAAGGTATTTTCAGTGATACACTGCATATTACGTTATATTATAAGGTATTTTCAATGGTAGACTGCAAATATTACATTATATTATAAGGTATTTTCAATGATACACTGCATATTACGTTATATTATAAGGTATTTTCAATGATATACTGCATATTACGTTATATTATAAGGTATTTTCAATGATATACTGCATATTACGTTATATTATAAGGCATTTTCAATGATACACTGCATATTACGTTGTATTATAAGGCATTTTCAATGATAGACTGCATATTACGTTATATTATCACGTATTTTCAATGGTAGACTGCAAATATTACATTATATTATAAGGTATTTTCAATGATACACTGCATATTACGTTATACTATAAGGTATTTTCAATGAGAGACTGCATATCACGTTATATTATAAGGTATTTTCAATGATAGACTGCATATCACGTTATATTATAAGGTATTTTCAATGGTAGACTGCAAATATTACATTATATTATAAGGTATTTTCAATGATACACTGAATATTACATTATATTATAAGGTATTTTCAATGGTAGACTGCAAATATTACATTATATTATAAGGTATTTTCAATGATACACTGCATATTACGTTATATTATAAGGTATTTTCAATGGTAGACTGCAAATATTACATTATATTATAAGGTATTTTCAATGATACACTGCATATTACGTTATACTATAAGGTATTTTCAATGATAGACTGCATATCACGTTATATTATAAGGTATTTTCAATGATAGACTGCATATCACGTTATATTATAAGGTATTTTCAATGATACACTGCATATTACGTTATATTATAAGGTATTTTCAATGATACACTGCATATTACGTTATATTATAAGGTATTTTCAATGATATACTGCATATTACGTTATATTATAAGGCATTTTCAATGATAGACTGCAAATATTACATTATATTATAAGGTATTTTCAACGATACACTGCATATTACATTATATTATAGGGTATTTTCAATGATCCACTGCATATTACGTTATATTATAAGGTATTTTGAATGATACTCTGCATATTACGTTACATTACAAGACATTTTGAATTATACACTGCTTATTACGTTACATTATAAGGTATTTTCAATGATACACTGCATATTACGTTATATTATAAGGTATTTTCAATGATACACTGCATATTACGTTATATTATAAGGTATTTTCAATGATATACTGCATATTACGTTATATTATAAGGTATTTTCAATGATAGACTGCATATCACGTTATATTATAAGGTATTTTCAATGATAGACTGCATATAACGTTATATTATAAGGTATTTTCAATGATACACTGCATATTACGTTATATAATAAGGTATTTTCAATGATACACTGCATATTACGTTATATTATAAGGTATTTTCAATGATATACTGCATATTACGTTGTATTATAAGGCATTTTCAATGATAGACTGCATATTACATTATATTATCACGTATTTTCAATGGTAGACTGCAAATATTACATTATATTATAAGGTATTTTCAATGATACACTGCATATTACGTTATACTATAAGGTATTTTCAATGATAGACTACATATCACGTTATATTATAAGGTATTTTCAATGATAGACTGCATATCACGTTATATTATAAGGTATTTTCAATGATACACTGCATATTACGTTATATTATAAGGTATTTTCAATGATACACTGCATATTACGTTATATTATAAGGTATTTTCAATGATATACTGCATATTACGTTTTATTATAAGGCATTTTCAATGATAGACTGCATATTACGTTATATTATAAGGTATTTTCAATGATATACTGCATATTACGTTATATTATAAGGCATTTTCAATGATAGACTGCATATTACGTTATATTATCACGTATTTTCAATGATTGACTGTATATTACGTAACATTATAAGGTATTTTCAATGATATACTGCATATTACGTTATATTATAAGGCATTTTAAATGATACACTGCATATTACGTTGTATTATAAGGCATTTTCAATGATACACTGCATATTACGTTATATTATAAGGTATTTTCAATGGTAGACTGCAAATATTACATTATATTATAAGGTATTTTCAATGATACACTGCATATTACGTTATACTATAAGGTATTTTCAATGATAGACTGCATATCACTTTATATTATAAGGTATTTTCAATGATAGACTGCATATCACGTTATATTATAAGGTATTTTCAATGATACACTGCATATTACGTTATATTATAAGGTATTTTCAATGATACACTGCATATTACGTTATATTATAAGGTATTTTCAATGATATACTGCATATTACGTTATATTATAAGGCATTTTCAATGATAGACTGCAAATATTACATTATATTATAAGGTATTTTTAACGATACACTGCATATTACATTATATTATAGGGTATTTTCAATGATCCACTGCATATTACGTTATATTATAAGGTATTTTGAATGATACTCTGCATATTACGTTACATTACAAGACATTTTGAATTATACACTGCTTATTACGTTACATTATAAGGTATTTTCAATGATACACTGCATATTACGTTATATTATAAGGTATTTTCAATGATACACTGCATATTACGTTATATTATAAGGTATTTTCAATGATATACTGCATATCACGTTATATTATAAGGTATTTTCAATGATACACTGCATATTACGTTATATTATAAGATATTTTCAATGATACACTGCATATTACGTTATATTATAAGGTATTTTCAATGATATACTGCATATTACGTTATATTATAAGGCATTTTCAATGGTAGACTGCAAATATTACATTATATTATAAGGTATTTTCAACGATACACTGCATATTACATTATATTATAGGGTATTTTCAATGATCCACTGCATATTACGTTATATTATAAGGTATTTTGAATGATACTCTGCATATTACGTTACATTACAAGACATTTTGAATTATACACTGCTTATTACGTTACATTATAAGGTATTTTCAATGATACACTGCATATTACGTTATATTATAAGGTATTTTCAATGATACACTGCATATTACGTTATATTATAAGGTATTTTCAATGATATACTGCATATTACGTTATATTATAAGGTATTTTCAATGATAGACTGCATATTACGTTATATTATAAGGTATTTTCAATGATACACTGCATATTACGTTATATTATAAGGTATTTTCAATGATATACTGCATATTACGTTATATTATAAGGCATTTTCAATGATAGACTGCAAATATTACATTATATTATAAGGTATTTTCAACGATACACTGCATATTACATTATATTATAGGGTATTTTCAATGATCCACTGCATATTACGTTATATTATAAGGTATTTTGAATGATACTCTGCACATTACGTTATATTACAAGACATTTTGAATGATACACTGCTTATTACGTTACATTATAAGGTATTTTCAGTGATACACTGCATATTACGTTATATTATAAGGTATTTTCAATGGTAGACTGCAAATATTACATTATATTATAAGGTATTTTCAATGATACACTGCATATTACGTTATATTATAAGGCATTTTCAATGATAGACTGCATATTACGTTATATTATCACGTATTTTCAATGATTGACTGTATATTACGTAACATTATAAGGTATTTTCAATGATATACTGCATATTACGTTATATTATAAGGCATTTTCAATGATACACTGCATATTACGTTGTATTATAAGGCATTTTCAATGATACACTGCATATTACGTTATATTATAAGGTATTTTCAATGGTAGACTGCAAATATTACATTATATTATAAGGTATTTTCAATGATACACTGCATATTACGTTATACTATAAGGTATTTTCAATGATAGACTGCATATCACTTTATATTATAAGGTATTTTCAATGATAGACTGCATATCACGTTATATTATAAGGTATTTTCAATGATACACTGCATATTACGTTATATTATAAGGTATTTTCAATGATACACTGCATATTACGTTATATTATAAGGTATTTTCAATGATATCCTGCATATTACGTTATATTATAAGGCATTTTCAATGATAGACTGCAAATATTACATTATATTATAAGGTATTTTCAACGATACACTGCATATTACATTATATTATAGGGTATTTTCAATGATCCACTGCATATTACGTTATATTATAAGGTATTTTGAATGATACTCTGCATATTACGTTACATTACAAGACATTTTGAATTATACACTGCTTATTGCGTTACATTAGAAGATATTTTCAATGATACACTGCATATTACGTTATATTATAAGGTATTTTCAATGATACACTGCATATTACGTTATATTATAAGGTATTTTCAATGATATACTGCATATCACGTTATATTATAAGGTATTTTCAATGATACACTGCATATTACGTTATATTATAAGATATTTTCAATGATACACTGCATATTACGTTATATTATAAGGTATTTTCAATGATATACTGCATATTACGTTATATTATAAGGCATTTTCAATGGTAGACTGCAAATATTACATTATATTATAAGGTATTTTCAACGATACACTGCATATTACATTATATTATAGGGTATTTTCAATGATCCACTGCATATTACGTTATATTATAAGGTATTTTGAATGATACTCTGCATATTACGTTACATTACAAGACATTTTGAATTATACACTGCTTATTACGTTACATTATAAGGTATTTTCAATGATACACTGCATATTACGTTATATTATAAGGTATTTTCAATGATACACTGCATATTACGTTATATTATAAGGTATTTTCAATGATATACTGCATATTACGTTATATTATAAGGTATTTTCAATGATAGACTGCATATTACGTTATATTATAAGGTATTTTCAATGATACACTGCATATTACGTTATATTATAAGGTATTTTCAATGATATACTGCATATTACGTTATATTATAAGGCATTTTCAATGATAGACTGCAAATATTACATTATATTATAAGGTATTTTCAACGATACACTGCATATTACATTATATTATAGGGTATTTTCAATGATCCACTGCATATTACGTTATATTATAAGGTATTTTGAATGATACTCTGCACATTACGTTATATTACAAGACATTTTGAATGATACACTGCTTATTACGTTACATTATAAGGTATTTTCAGTGATACACTGCATATTACGTTATATTATAAGGTATTTTCAATGGTAGACTGCAAATATTACATTATATTATAAGGTATTTTCAATGATACACTGCATATTACGTTATATTATAAGGTATTTTCAATGATATACTGCATATTACGTTATATTATAAGGTATTTTCAATGATATACTGCATATTACGTTATATTATAAGGCATTTTCAATGATACACTGCATATTACGTTGTATTATAAGGCATTTTCAACGATACACTGCATATTACATTATATTATAGGGTATTTTCAATGATCCACTGCATATTACGTTATATTATAAGGTATTTTGAATGATACTCTGCACATTACGTTATATTACAAGACATTTTGAATGATACACTGCTTATTACGTTACATTATAAGGTATTTTCAGTGATACACTGCATATTACGTTATATTATAAGGTATTTTCAATGGTAGACTGCAAATATTACATTATATTATAAGGTATTTTCAATGATACACTGCATATTACGTTATATTATAAGGCATTTTCAATGATAGACTGCATATTACGTTATATTATCACGTATTTTCAATGATTGACTGTATATTACGTAACATTATAAGGTATTTTCAATGATATACTGCATATTACGTTATATTATAAGGCATTTTAAATGATACACTGCATATTACGTTGTATTATAAGGCATTTTCAATGATACACTGCATATTACGTTATATTATAAGGTATTTTCAATGGTAGACTGCAAATATTACATTATATTATAAGGTATTTTCAATGATACACTGCATATTACGTTATACTATAAGGTATTTTCAATGATAGACTGCATATTACTATATATTATAAGGTATTTTCAATGATAGACTGCATATCACGTTATATTATAAGGTATTTTCAATGATACACTGCATATTACGTTATAATATAAGGTATTTTCAATGATGCACTGCATATTACGTTATATTATAAGGTATTTTCAATGATACACTGCATATTACGTTATATTATAAGGCATTTTCAATGATAGACTGCAAATATTACATTATATTATAAGGTATTTTCAACGATACACTGCATATTACATTATATTATAGGGTATTTTCAATGATCCACTGCATATTACGTTATATTATAAGGTATTTTGAATGATACTCTGCATATTACGTTACATTACAAGACATTTTGAATTATACACTGCTTATTACGTTACATTATAAGGTATTTTCAATGATACACTGCATATTACGTTATATTATAAGGTATTTTCAATGATACACTGCATATTACGTTATATTATAAGGTATTTTCAATGATATACTGCATATCACGTTATATTATAAGGTATTTTCAATGATACACTGCATATTACGTTATATTATAAGATATTTTCAATGATACACTGCATATTACGTTATATTATAAGGTATTTTCAATGATATACTGCATATTACGTTATATTATAAGGCATTTTCAATGGTAGACTGCAAATATTACATTATATTATAAGGTATTTTCAACGATACACTGCATATTACATTATATTATAGGGTATTTTCAATGATCCACTGCATATTACGTTATATTATAAGGTATTTTGAATGATACTCTGCATATTACGTTACATTACAAGACATTTTGAATTATACACTGCTTATTACGTTACATTATAAGGTATTTTCAATGATACACTGCATATTACGTTATATTATAAGGTATTTTCAATGATACACTGCATATTACGTTATATTATAAGGTATTTTCAATGATATACTGCATATTACGTTATATTATAAGGTATTTTCAATGATAGACTGCATATTACGTTATATTATAAGGTATTTTCAATGATACACTGCATATTACGTTATATTATAAGGTATTTTCAATGATATACTGCATATTACGTTATATTATAAGGCATTTTCAATGATAGACTGCAAATATTACATTATATTATAAGGTATTTTCAACGATACACTGCATATTACATTATATTATAGGGTATTTTCAATGATCCACTGCATATTACGTTATATTATAAGGTATTTTGAATGATACTCTGCACATTACGTTATATTACAAGACATTTTGAATGATACACTGCTTATTACGTTACATTATAAGGTATTTTCAGTGATACACTGCATATTACGTTATATTATAAGGTATTTTCAATGGTAGACTGCAAATATTACATTATATTATAAGGTATTTTCAATGATACACTGCATATTACGTTATATTATAAGGTATTTTCAATGATATACTGCATATTACGTTATATTATAAGGTATTTTCAATGATATACTGCATATTACGTTATATTATAAGGCATTTTCAATGATACACTGCATATTACGTTGTATTATAAGGCATTTTCAATGATAGACTGCATATTACGTTATATTATCACGTATTTTCAATGGTAGACTGCAAATATTACATTATATTATAAGGTATTTTCAATGATACACTGCATATTACGTTATACTATAAGGTATTTTCAATGATAGACTGCATATCACTTTATATTATAAGGTATTTTCAATGATAGACTGCATATCACGTTATATTATAAGGTATTTTCAATGGTAGACTGCAAATATTACATTATATTATAAGGTATTTTCAATGATACACTGCATATTACATTATATTATAAGGTATTTTCAATGGTAGACTGCAAATATTACATTATATTATAAGGTATTTTCAATGATACACTGCATATTACGTTATATTATAAGGTATTTTCAATGGTAGACTGCAAATATTACATTATATTATAAGGTATTTTCAATGATACACTGCATATTACGTTATACTATAAGGTATTTTCAATGATAGACTGCATATCACTTTATATTATAAGGTATTTTCAATGATAGACTGCATATCACGTTATATTATAAGGTATTTTCAATGATACACTGCATATTACGTTATATTATAAGGTATTTTCAATGATACACTGCATATTACGTTATATTATAAGGTATTTTCAATGGTAGACTGCAAATATTACATTATATTATAAGGTATTTTCAATGATACACTGCATATTACATTATATTATAAGGTATTTTCAATGGTAGACTGCAAATATTACATTATATTATAAGGTATTTTCAATGATACACTGCATATTACGTTATATTATAAGGTATTTTCAATGGTAGACTGCAAATATTACATTATATTATAAGGTATTTTCAATGATACACTGCATATTACGTTTTATTATAAGGCATTTTCAATGATAGACTGCATATTACGTTATATTATAAGGTATTTTCAATGATATACTGCATATTACGTTATATTATAAGGCATTTTCAATGATAGACTGCATATTACGTTATATTATCACGTATTTTCAATGATTGACTGTATATTACGTAACATTATAAGGTATTTTCAATGATATACTGCATATTACGTTATATTATAAGGTATTTTCAATGATACACTGCATATTACGTTATATTATAAGGTATTTTCAATGATATACTGCATATCACGTTATATTATAAGGTATTTTCAATGATACACTGCATATTACGTTATATTATAAGGTATTTTCAATGATACACTGCATATTACGTTATATTATAAGGTATTTTCAATGATATACTGCATATTACGTTATATTATAAGGCATTTTCAATGATAGACTGCAAATATTACATTATATTATAAGGTATTTTCAACGATACACTGCATATTACGTTATATTATAAGGTATTTTCAATGATACACTGCATATTACGTTATATTATAAGGTATTTTCAATGATATACTGCATATTACGTTATATTATAAGGCATTTTCAATGATAGACTGCAAATATTACATTATATTATAAGGTATTTTCAACGATACACTGCATATTACATTATATTATAGGGTATTTTCAATGATCCACTGCATATTACGTTATATTATAAGGTATTTTGAATGATACTCTGCATATTACGTTACATTACAAGACATTTTGAATTATACACTGCTTATTACGTTACATTATAAGGTATTTTCAATGATACACTGCATATTACGTTATATTATAAGGTATTTTCAATGATACACTGCATATTACGTTATATTATAAGGTATTTTCAATGATATACTGCATATCACGTTATATTATAAGGTATTTTCAATGATACACTGCATATTACGTTATATTATAAGGTATTTTCAATGATACACTGCATATTACGTTATATTATAAGGTATTTTCAATGATAGACTGCATATCACGTTATATTATAAGGTATTTTCAATGATAGACTGCATATCACGTTATATTATAAGGTATTTTCAATGATACACTGCATATTACGTTATATTATAAGGTATTTTCAATGATACACTGCATATTACGTTATATTATAAGGTATTTTCAATGATATACTGCATATTACGTTATATTATAAGGCATTTTCAATGATAGACTGCAAATATTACATTATATTATAAGGTATTTTCAACGATACACTGCATATTACATTATATTATAGGGTATTTTCAATGATCCACTGCATATTACGTTATATTATAAGGTATTTTGAATGATACTCTGCATATTACGTTACATTACAAGACATTTTGAATTATACACTGCTTATTACGTTACATTATAAGGTATTTTCAATGATACACTGCATATTACGTTATATTATAAGGTATTTTCAATGATACACTGCATATTACGTTATATTATAAGGTATTTTCAATGATATACTGCATATTACGTTATATTATAAGGTATTTTCAATGATAGACTGCATATCACGTTATATTATAAGGTATTTTCAATGATAGACTGCATATAACGTTATATTATAAGGTATTTTCAATGATACACTGCATATTACGTTATATTATAAGGTATTTTCAATGATACACTGCATATTACGTTATATTATAAGGTATTTTCAATGATACACTGCATATTACGTTATATTATAAGGTATTTTCAATGATACACTGCATATTACGTTGTATTATAAGGCATTTTCAATGATAGACTGCATATTACATTATATTATCACGTATTTTCAATGGTAGACTGCAAATATTACATTATATTATAAGGTATTTTCAATGATAGACTGCATATCACGTTATATTATAAGGTATTTTCAATGGTAGACTGCAAATATTACATTATATTATAAGGTATTTTCAATGATACACTGCATATTACATTATATTATAAGGTATTTTCAATGGTAGACTGCAAATATTACATTATATTATAAGGTATTTTCAATGATACACTGCATATTACGTTATATTATAAGGTATTTTCAATGGTAGACTGCAAATATTACATTATATTATAAGGTATTTTCAACGATACACTGCATATTACATTATATTATAAGGTATTTTCAATGATAGACTGCATATCACGTTATATTATAAGGTATTTTCAATGATACACTGCATATTACGTTATATTATAAGGTATTTTCAATGATACACTGCATATTACGTTATATTATAAGGTATTTTCAATGATATACTGCATATTACGTTATATTATAAGGCATTTTCAATGATAGACTGCAAATATTACATTATATTATAAGGTATTTTCAACGATACACTGCATATTACATTATATTATAGGGTATTTTCAATGATCCACTGCATATTACGTTATATTATAAGGTATTTTGAATGATACTCTGCATATTACGTTACATTACAAGACATTTTGAATTATACACTGCTTATTACGTTACATTATAAGGTATTTTCAATGATACACTGCATATTACGTTATATTATAAGGTATTTTCAATGATACACTGCATATTACGTTATATTATAAGGTATTTTCAATGATATACTGCATATCACGTTATATTATAAGGTATTTTCAATGATACACTGCATATTACGTTATATTATAAGGTATTTTCAATGATACACTGCATATTACGTTATATTATAAGGTATTTTCAATTATAGACTGCATATCACGTTATATTATAAGGTATTTTCAATGATATACTGCATATTACGTTATATTATAAGGCATTTTCAATGATAGACTGCAAATATTACATTATATTATAAGGTATTTTCAACGATACACTGCATATTACATTATATTATAGGGTATTTTCAATGATCCACTGCATATTACGTTATATTATAAGGTATTTTGAATGATACTCTGCATATTACGTTACATTACAAGACATTTTGAATTATACACTGCTTATTACGTTACATTATAAGGTATTTTCAATGATACACTGCATATTACGTTATATTATAAGGTATTTTCAATGATACACTGCATATTACGTTATATTATAAGGTATTTTCAATGATATACTGCATATCACGTTATATTATAAGGTATTTTCAATGATACACTGCATATTACGTTATATTATAAGGTATTTTCAATGATACACTGCATATTACGTTATATTATAAGGTATTTTCAATGATAAACTGCATATCACGTTATATTATAAGGTATTTTCAATGATAGACTGCATATCACGTTATATTATAAGGTATTTTCAATGATACACTGCATATTACGTTATATTATAAGGTATTTTCAATGATACACTGCATATTACGTTATATTATAAGGTATTTTCAATGATATACTGCATATTACGTTATATTATAAGGCATTTTCAATGATAGACTGCAAATATTACATTATATTATAAGGTATTTTCAACGATACACTGCATATTACATTATATTATAGGGTATTTTCAATGATCCACTGCATATTACGTTATATTATAAGGTATTTTGAATGATACTCTGCATATTACGTTACATTACAAGACATTTTGAATTATACACTGCTTATTACGTTACATTATAAGGTATTTTCAATGATACACTGCATATTACGTTATATTATAAGGTATTTTCAATGATACACTGCATATTACGTTATATTATAAGGTATTTTCAATGATATACTGCATATTACGTTATATTATAAGGTATTTTCAATGATAGACTGCATATCACGTTATATTATAAGGTATTTTCAATGATAGACTGCATATAACGTTATATTATAAGGTATTTTCAATGATACACTGCATATTACGTTATATTATAAGGTATTTTCAATGATACACTGCATATTACGTTATATTATAAGGTATTTTCAATGATATACTGCATATTACGTTATATTATAAGGCATTTTCAATGATAGACTGCAAATATTACATTAAATTATAAGGTATTTTCAACGATACACTGCATATTACATTATATTATAGGGTATTTTCAATGATCCACTGCATATTACGTTATATTATAAGGTATTTTGAATGATACTCTGCACATTACGTTACATTACAAGACATTTTGAATGATACACTGCTTATTACGTTACATTATAAGGTATTTTCAGTGATACACTGCATATTACGTTATATTATAAGGTATTTTCAATGGTAGACTGCAAATATTACATTATATTATAAGGTATTTTCAATGATACACTGCATATTACGTTATATTATAAGGTATTTTCAATGATATACTGCATATTACGTTATATTATAAGGCATTTTCAATGATACACTGCATATTACGTTGTATTATAAGGCATTTTCAATGATAGACTGCATATTACATTATATTATCACGTATTTTCAATGGTAGACTGCAAATATTACATTATATTATAAGGTATTTTCAATGATACACTGCATATTACGTTATACTATAAGGTATTTTCAATGATAGACTACATATCACGTTATATTATAAGGTTTTTTCAATGATAGACTGCATATCACGTTATATTATAAGGTATTTTCAATGATACACTGCATATTACGTTATATTATAAGGTATTTTCAATGATACACTGCATATTACGTTATATTATAAGGTATTTTCAATGATATACTGCATATTACGTTTTATTATAAGGCATTTTCAATGATAGTCTGCATATTACGTTATATTATAAGGTATTTTCAATGATATACTGCATATTACGTTATATTATAAGGCATTTTCAATGATAGACTGCATATTACGTTATATTATCACGTATTTTCAATGATTGACTGTATATTACGTAACATTATAAGGTATTTTCAATGATATACTGCATATTACGTTATATTATAAGGCATTTTCAATGATACACTGCATATTACGTTATATTATAAGGTATTTTCAATGATATACTGCATATTACGTTATATTATAAGGCATTTTCAATGATAGACTGCAAATATTACATTATATTATAAGGTATTTTCAACGATACACTGCATATTACATTATATTATAGGGTATTTTCAATGATCCACTGCATATTACGTTATATTATAAGGTATTTTGAATGATACTCTGCACATTAGGTTACATTACAAGACATTTTGAATGATACACTGCTTATTACGTTACATTATAAGGTATTTTCAGTGATACACTGCATATTACGTTATATTATAAGGTATTTTCAATGGTAGACTGCAAATATTACATTATATTATAAGGTATTTTCAATGATACACTGCATATTACGTTATATTATAAGGTATTTTCAATGATATACTGCATATTACGTTATATTATAAGGCATTTTCAATGATACACTGCATATTACGTTGTATTATAAGGCATTTTCAATGATAGACTGCATATTACATTATATTATCACGTATTTTCAATGGTAGACTGCAAATATTACATTATATTATAAGGTATTTTCAATGATACACTGCATATTACGTTATACTATAAGGTATTTTCAATGATAGACTACATATCACGTTATATTATAAGGTATTTTCAATGATAGACTGCATATCACGTTATATTATAAGGTATTTTCAATGATACACTGCATATTACGTTATATTATAAGGTATTTTCAATGATACACTGCATATTACGTTATATTATAAGGTATTTTCAATGATATACTGCATATTACGTTTTATTATAAGGCATTTTCAATGATTGTCTGCATATTACGTTATATTATAAGGTATTTTCAATGATATACTGCATATTACGTTATATTATAAGGCATTTTCAATGATAGACTGCATATTACGTTATATTATCACGTATTTTCAATGATTGACTGTATATTACGTAACATTATAAGGTATTTTCAATGATATACTGCATATTACGTTATATTATAAGGCATTTTCAATGATACACTGCATATTACGTTGTATTATAAGGCATTTTCAATGATAGACTGCATATTACGTTATATTATCACGTATTTTCAATGGTAGACTGCAAATATTACATTATATTATAAGGTATTTTCAATGATACACTGCATATTACGTTATATTATAAGGTATTTTCAATGATAGACTGCATATCACGTTATATTATAAGGTATTTTCAATGATAGACTGCATATCACGTTATATTATAAGGTATTTTCAATGGTAGACTGCAAATATTACATTATATTATAAGGTATTTTCAATGATACACTGTATATTACATTATATTATAAGGTATTTTCAATGGTAGACTGCAAATATTACATTATATTATAAGGTATTTTCAATGATACACTGCATATTACGTTATATTATAAGGTATTTTCAATGGTAGACTGCAAATATTACATTATATTATAAGGTATTTTCAATGATACACTGCATATTACGTTATACTATAAGGTATTTTCAATGATAGACTGCATATCACTTTATATTATAAGGTATTTTCAATGATAGACTGCATATCACGTTATATTATAAGGTATTTTCAATGATACACTGCATATTACGTTATATTATAAGGTATTTTCAATGATACACTGCATATTACGTTATATTATAAGGTATTTTCAATGATATACTGCATATTACGTTATATTATAAGGCATTTTCAATGATAGACTGCAAATATTACATTATATTATAAGGTATTTTCAACGATACACTGCATATTACATTATATTATAGGGTATTTTCAATGATCCACTGCATATTACGTTATATTATAAGGTATTTTGAATGATACTCTGCATATTACGTTACATTACAAGACATTTTGAATTATACACTGCTTATTACGTTACATTATAAGGTATTTTCAATGATACACTGCATATTACGTTATATTATAAGGTATTTACAATGATATACTGCATATTACGTTGTATTATAAGGCATTTTCAATGATAGACTGCATATTACGTTATATTATAAGGCATTTTCAATGATAGACTGCATATTACGTTATATTATCACGTATTTTCAATGATTGACTGTATATTACGTAACATTATAAGGTATTTTCAATGATATACTGCATATTACGTTATATTATAAGGCATTTTCAATGATACACTGCATATTACGTTGTATTATAAGGCATTTTCAATGATAGACTGCATATTACGTTATATTATCACGTATTTTCAATGGTAGACTGCAAATATTACATTATATTATAAGGTATTTTCAATGATACACTGCATATTACGTTATACTATAAGGTATTTTCAATGATAGACTGCATATCACGTTATATTATAAGGTATTTTCAATGATAGACTGCATATCACGTTATATTATAAGGTATTTTCAATGGTAGACTGCAAATATTACATTATATTATAAGGTATTTTCAATGATACACTGCATATTACATTATATTATAAGGTATTTTCAATGGTAGACTGCAAATATTACATTATATTATAAGGTATTTTCAATGATACACTGCATATTACGTTATATTATAAGGTATTTTCAATGATAGACTGCAAATATTACATTATATTATAAGGTATTTTCAATGATACACTGCATATTACGTTATACTATAAGGTATTTTCAATGATAGACTGCATATCACTTTATATTATAAGGTATTTTCAATGATAGACTGCATATCACGTTATATTATAAGGTATTTTCAATGATACACTGCATATTACGTTATATTATAATGTATTTTCAATGATACACTGCATATTACGTTATATTATAAGGTATTTTCAATGATATACTGCATATTACGTTATATTATAAGGCATTTTCAATGATAGACTGCAAATATTACATTATATTATAAGGTATTTTCAACGATACACTGCATATTACATTATATTATAGGGTATTTTCAATGATCCACTGCATATTACGTTATATTATAAGGTATTTTGAATGATACTCTGCATATTACGTTACATTACAAGACATTTTGAATTATACACTGCTTATTACGTTACATTATAAGGTATTTTCAATGATACACTGCATATTACGTTATATTATAAGGTATTTTCAATGATACACTGCATATTACGTTATATTATAAGGTATTTTCAATTATATACTGCATATGACCTTATATTATAATGTATTTTCAATGATACACTGCATATTACGTTATATTATAAGGTATTTTCAATGATACACTGCATATTACGTTATATTATAAGGTATTTTCAATGATATACTGCATATTACGTTATATTATAAGGCATTTTCAATGATAGACTGCAAATATTACATTATATTATAAGGTATTTTCAACGATACACTGCATATTACATTATATTATAGGGTATTTTCAATGATCCACTGCATATTACGTTATATTATAAGGTATTTTGAATGATACTCTGCATATTACGTTACATTACAAGACATTTTGAATTATACACTGCTTATTACGTTACATTATAAGGTATTTTCAATGATACACTGCATATTACGTTATATTATAAGGTATTTTCAATGATACACTGCATATTACGTTATATTATAAGGTATTTTCAATGATATACTGCATATTACGTTATATTATAAGGTATTTTCAATGATAGACTGCAAATATTACATTATATTATAAGGTATTTTCAACGATACACTGCATATTACATTATATTATAGGGTATTTTCAATGATCCACTGCATATTACGTTATATTATAAGGTATTTTGAATGATACTCTGCATATTACGTTACATTACAAGACATTTTGAATTATACACTGCTTATTACGTTACATTATAAGGTATTTTCAATGATACACTGCATATTACGTTATATTATAAGGTATTTACAATGATATACTGCATATTACGTTATATTATAAGGTATTTTCAATGATAGACTGCATATTACGTTATATTATCACGTATTTTCAATGGTAGACTGCAAATATTACATTATATTATAAGGTATTTTCAATGATACACTGCATATTACGTTATACTATAAGGTATTTTCAATGATAGACTGCATATTACGTTATATTATCACGTATTTTCAATGGTAGACTGCAAATATTACATTATATTATAAGGTATTTTCAATGATACACTGCATATTACGTTATACTATAAGGTATTTTCAATGATAGACTGCATATCACGTTATATTATAAGGTATTTTCAATGATAGACTGCATATCACGTTATATTATAAGGTATTTTCAATGGTAGACTGCAAATATTACATTATATTATAAGGTATTTTCAATGATACAGTGCATATTACATTACATTATAAGGTATTTTCAATGGTAGACTGCAAATATTACATTATATTATAAGGTATTTTCAATGATACACTGCATATTACGTTATATTATAAGGTATTTTCAATGGTAGACTGCAAATATTACATTATATTATAAGGTATTTTCAATGATACACTGCATATTACGTTATACTATAAGGTATTTTCAATGATAGACTGCATATTACTTTATATTATAAGGTATTTTCAATGATAGACTGCATATCACGTTATATTATAAGGTATTTTCAATGATACACTGCATATTACGTTATATTATAAGGTATTTTCAATGATACACTGCATATTACGTTATATTATAAGGTATTTTCAATGATATACTGCATATTACGTTATATTATAAGGCATTTTCAATGATAGACTGCAAATATTACATTATATTATAAGGTATTTTCAACGATACACTGCATATTACATTATATTATAGGGTATTTTCAATGATCCACTGCATATTACGTTATATTATAAGGTATTTTGAATGATACTCTGCATATTACGTTACATTACAAGACATTTTGAATTATACACTGCTTATTACGTTACATTATAAGGTATTTTCAATGATACACTGCATATTACGTTATATTATAAGGTATTTTCAATGATACACTGCATATTACGTTATATTATAAGGTATTTTCAATTATATACTGCATATGACCTTATATTATAATGTATTTTCAATGATACACTGCATATTACGTTATATTATAAGGTATTTTCAATGATACACTGCATATTACGTTATATTATAAGGTATTTTCAATGATATACTGCATATTACGTTATATTATAAGGCATTTTCAATGATAGACTGCAAATATTACATTATATTATAAGGTATTTTCAACGATACACTGCATATTACATTATATTATAGGGTATTTTCAATGATCCACTGCATATTACGTTATATTATAAGGTATTTTGAATGATACTCTGCATATTACGTTACATTACAAGACATTTTGAATTATACACTGCTTATTACGTTACATTATAAGGTATTTTCAATGATACACTGCATATTACGTTATATTATAAGGTATTTTCAATGATACACTGCATATTACGTTATATTATAAGGTATTTTCAATGATATACTGCATATTACGTTATATTATAAGGCATTTTCAATGATAGACTGCAAATATTACATTATATTATAAGGTATTTTCAACGATACACTGCATATTACGTTATATTATAAGGTATTTTCAATGATATACTGCATATTACGTTATATTATAAGGCATTTTCAATGATAGACTGCAAATATTACATTATATTATAAGGTATTTTCAACGATACACTGCATATTACATTATATTATAGGGTATTTTCAATGATCCACTGCATATTACGTTATATTATAAGGTATTTTGAATGATACTCTGCACATTACGTTACATTACAAGACATTATGAATGATACACTGCTTATTACGTTACATTATAAGGTATTTTCAGTGATACACTGCATATTACTTTATATTATAAGGTATTTTCAATGGTAGACTGCAAATATTACATTATATTATAAGGTATTTTCAATGGTAGACTGCAAATATTACATTATATTATAAGGTATTTTCAATGATACACTGAATATTACGTTATACTATAAGGTATTTTCAATGATAGGCTGCATATCACGTTATATTATAACGTATTTTCAATGATACACTGCATATTACGTTATATTATAAGGTATTTTCAATGATACACTGCATATTACGTTATATTATAAGGTATTTTCAATGATATACTGCATATTACGTTATATTATAAGGCATTTTCAATGATAGACTGCATATTACGTTATATTATAAGGTATTTTCAAAGATATACTGCATATTACGTTATATTATAAGGCATTTTCAATGATAGACTGCATATTACGTTATATTATCACGTATTTTCAATGATATACTGCATATTACGTTATATTATAAGGCATTTTCAATGATAGACTGCATATTACGTTATATTATCACGTATTTTCAATGATTGACTGCATATTACGTAATATTATAAGGTATTTTCAATGATAGACTGCAAATATTACATTATATTATAAGGTATTTTCAATGATACACTGCATATTACGTTATATTATCACGTATTTTTAACGATAGACTGCATATTACTATTTATTATAAGGCATTTTCAATGATATACTGCATATCACGTTATATTATAAGGTATTTTCAATGATACACTGCATATTACGTTATATTATAAGGTATTTTCAATGATATACTGCATATTACGTTATATTATAAGGCATTTTCAATGATACACTGCATATTACGTTGTATTATAAGGTATTTCCAATGATAGACTGCATATCACGTTATATTATAAGGTATTTTCAATGATACACTGCATATTACGTTACATTATAAGGTATTGTCACTGATACACTGCATATTACATTATATTATAAGATATTTTCAATGATAGACTGCATATTACATTACATTATAATGTATTTTCAATGATACACTGCATATTACGTTACATTATAAGGTATTTTCAATGATACACTGCATATTACATTATATTATAAGGTATTTTCAATGATACACTGCATATTACGATATATTATAAGGTATTTTCAATGATACACTGCTTATTACGTTACATTATAAGGTATTTTCAATGATACACTGCTTATTACGTTATATTATAAGGTATTTTCAATGATACACTGCATATTACGTTATATTATAAGGTATTTTCAATGATATACTGCATATTACGTTATATTATAAGGCATTTTCAATGATAGACTGCATATTACGTTATATTATAAGGTATTTTCCATGATACATTGCATATTACGTTATATTATAAGATATTTTCAATGATAGACTGCATATTACAATATATTATATGATATTTTCAATGATACACTGCATATTACGTTATATTATAAGGCATTTTCAATAATACTCTGTATATTACGATACATTACAAGATATTTTCAATGATACACTGCTTATTACATTACATTATAAGGTATTTTCAATGATATACTGCATATCACGTTATATTATATGGTATTTTCAATGATACTCTGCATATTACGTTATATTATCACGTATTTTCAATGATTGATTGCATATTACGTAATATTATAAGGTATTTTCAATGATAGACTGCAAATATTACATTATATTATAAGGTATTTTCAATGATACACTGCATATTACGTTACATTACAAGATATTTTCAATGATACACTGCTTATTACGTTACATTATAAGGTATTTTCAATGATACACTGCATATTACGTTATATTATAAGGTATTTTCAATGATACTCTGCATATTACGTTATATTATAAGGTATTTTCAATGATACACAACAAATTACCATATATTATAAGGTATTTTCAATGATACACTGCATATTACGTTATATTATAAGGTATTTTCAATGATACATTGCTTATTACGTTACATTATAAGGTATTTTCAATGATATACTGCATATCACGTTATATTATAAGGTATTTTCAATGATACTCTGCATATTACGTTATATTATAAGGTATTTTCAATGGTAGACTGCAAATATTACATTATATTATAAGGTATTTTCAATGATACACTGCATATTACGTTATACTATAAGGTATTTTCAATGATACACTGCATATTACGTTATATTATAAGGCATTTTCAATGATACACTGCATATTACGTTATATTATAAGGTATTTTCAATGATATACTGCATATTACGTTATATTATAAGTCATTTTCAATGATAGACTGCATATTACGTTATATTATCACGTATTTTCAATGATTGATTGCATATTACGTAATATTATAAGGTATTTTCAATGATAGACTGCAAATATTACATTATATTATAAGGTATTTTCAATGATACACTGCATATTACGTTATATTATCACGTATTTTTAACGATAGACTGCATATTACTATTTATTATAAGGCATTTTCAATGATATACTGCATATCACGTTATATTATAAGGTATTTTCAATGATACTCTGCGTATTACGTTATATTATAAGGTATTTTGAATGATACTCTGCATATTACGTTACATTACAAGACATTTTCAATGATACACTGCATATTACGTTACATTATAAGGTATTTTCAATGATACACTGCATATTACGTTATATTATAAGGTATTTTCAATGATACACTGCTTATTACATTACATTATAAGGTATTTTCAATGATATACTGCATATCACGTTATATTATATGGTATTTTCAATGATACTCTGCATATTACGTTATATTATAAGGTATTTTGAATGATACTCTGCATATTACGTTACATTACAAGATATTTTCAATGATACACTGCTTATTACGTTACATTATAAGGTATTTTCAATGATACACTGCATATTACGTTATATTATAAGGTATTTTCAATGATACACTGCATATTACGTTATATTATAAGGTATTTTCAATGATACACAACGAATTACCAAATATTATAAGGTATTTTCAATGATACACTGCATATCACGTTATATTATAAGGTATTTTCAATGATACACTGCATATTACGTTATATTATAAGGTATTTTCAATGATACTCTGCATATTACGGTATATTATAAGGTATTTTCAATGATACACAACAAATTACCATATATTATAAGGTATTTTCAATGATAGACTGCATATCACTTTATATTATAAGGTATTTTCAATGATACACTGCATATTACGTAATATTATAAGGTATTTTCAATGATAGACTGCAAATATTACATTATATTATAAGGTATTTTCAATGATACACTGCAAATATTACATTATACTATATAGTATTTTCAATGATACACTGCATATTACGTCATACTATAAGGTATTTTCAATGATAGACTGCATATCACGTTATATTATAAGGTATTTTCAATGATACACTGCTTATTACATTACATTATAAGGTATTTTCAATGATATACTGCATATCACGTTATATTATATGGTATTTTCAATGATACTCTGCATATTACGTTATATTATAAGGTATTTTGAATGATACTCTGCATATTACGTTACATTACAAGATATTTTCAATGATACACTGCTTATTACGTTACATTATAAGGTATTTTCAATGATACACTGCATATTACGTTATATTATAAGGTATTTTCAATGATACACTGCATATTACGTTATATTATAAGGTATTTTCAATGATACACAACGAATTACCAAATATTATAAGGTATTTTCAATGATACACTGCATATCACGTTATATTATAAGGTATTTTCAATGATACACTGCATATTACGTTATATTATAAGGTATTTTCAATGATACTCTGCATATTACGTTATATTATAAGGTATTTTCAATGATACACAACAAATTACCATATATTATAAGGTATTTTCAATGATAGACTGCATATCACTTTATATTATAAGGTATTTTCAATGATACACTGCATATTACGTAATATTATAAGGTATTTTCAATGATAGACTGCAAATATTACATTATATTATAAGGTATTTTCAATGATACACTGCAAATATTACATTATACTATATAGTATTTTCAATGATACACTGCATATTACGTCATACTATAAGGTATTTTCAATGATAGACTGCATATCACGTTATATTATAAGGTATTTTCAATGATACACTGCTTATTACATTACATTATAAGGTATTTTCAATGATATACTGCATATCACGTTATATTATATGGTATTTTCAATGATACTCTGCATATTACGTTATATTATAAGGTATTTTGAATGATACTCTGCATATTACGTTACATTACAAGATATTTTCAATGATACACTGCTTATTACGTTACATTATAAGGTATTTTCAATGATACACTGCATATTACGTTATATTATAAGGTATTTTCAATGATACACTGCATATTACGTTATATTATAAGGTATTTTCAATGATACACAACGAATTACCAAATATTATAAGGTATTTTCAATGATACACTGCATATCACGTTATATTATAAGGTATTTTCAATGATACACTGCATATTACGTTATATTATAAGGTATTTTCAATGATACTCTGCATATTACGTTATATTATAAGGTATTTTCAATGATACACAACAAATTACCATATATTATAAGGTATTTTCAATGATAGACTGCATATCACTTTATATTATAAGGTATTTTCAATGATACACTGCATATTACGTAATATTATAAGGTATTTTCAATGATAGACTGCAAATATTACATTATATTATAAGGTATTTTCAATGATACACTGCAAATATTACATTATACTATATAGTATTTTCAATGATACACTGCATATTACGTCATACTATAAGGTATTTTCAATGATAGACTGCATATCACGTTATATTATAAGGTATTTTCAATGATACACTGCACATTACGTTATATTATAAGGCATTTTCAATGATACACTGCATATTACGTTATATTATAAGGTATTTTCAATGATAAACTGCATATTACGTTATATTATAAGGCATTTTCAATGATAGACTGCATATTACGTTATATTATCACGTATTTTCAATGATTGACTGCATATTACGTAATATTATAAGGTATTTTCAATGATAGACTGCAAATATTACATTATATTATAAGGTATTTTCAATGATACACTGCAAATATTACATTATACTATATAGTATTTTCAATGATACACTGCATATTACGTTATATTATAAGGTAGTTTCAATGATAGACTGCAAATATTACATTATATTATAAGGTATTTTCAATGATACACTGCATATTACGTTATATTATAAGGCATTTTCAATGATACACTGCATATTACGTTGTATTATAAGGTATTTCCAATGATAGACTGCATATCACGTTACATTATAAGGTATTGTCAATGATACACTGCATATTACATTATATTATAAGATATTTTCAATGATAGACTGCATATTACATTACATTATAATGTATTTTCAATGAAACACTGTATATTACGTTACATTATAAGGTATTTTCAATGATACACTGCATATTACGTTATATTATAAGGTATTTTCAATGATACTCTGCATATTACGTTACATTACAAGATATTTTCAATGATACACTGCTTATTACGTTACATTATAAGGTATTTTCAATGATACACTGCATATTACGTTATATTATAAGGTATTTTCAATGATACACTGCATATTACGTTATATTATAAGGTATTTTCAATGATACACAACGAATTACCAAATATTATAAGGTATTTTCAATGATACACTGCATATCACGTTATATTATAAGGTATTTTCAATGATACACTGCATATTACGTTATATTATAAGGTATTTTCAATGATACTCTGCATATTACGTTATATTATAAGGTATTTTCAATGATACACAACAAATTACCATATATTATAAGGTATTTTCAATGATACACTGCATATCACGTTATATTATAAGGTATTTTCAATGATACACTGCATATTACGTTATATTATAAGGTATTTTCAATGATACTCTGCATATTACGTTATATTATAAGGTATTTTCAATGATACACAACAAATTACCATATATTATAAGTGTATTTTCAATGATAGACTGCATATCACTTTATATTATAAGGGTATTTTCAATGATACACTGCATATTACGTAATATTATAAGGTATTTTCAATGATAGACTGCAAATATTACATTATATTATAAAGGTATTTTCAATGATACACTGCAAATATTACATTATACTATATAGTATTTTCAATGATACACTGCATATTACGTCCATACTATAAGGTATTTTCAATGATAGACTGCATAACAACGTTATAATATAAGGTATTTTTCAATGATACAACAACGAATTACCAAATATTATAAGGTATTTTCAATGATACACCTGCATATCACGTTATATTATAAGGTATTTTCAATGATACACTGCATATTACGTTATATTATAAGGTATTTTCAATGATACTCTGCATATTACGTTATATTATAAGGTATTTTCAATGATACACAACAAATTACCATATATTATAAGGTATTTTCAATGATAGACTGCATATCACTTTATATTATAAGGTATTTTCAATGATAGACTGCATATCACTTTATATTATAAGGTATTTTCAATGATACACTGCATATTACGTAATATTATAAGGTATTTTCAATGATAGACTGCAATATTTACATTATATTATAAGGTATTTTCAATGATACACTGCAAAATATTACATTATACTATATAGTATTTTCAATGATACCCACTGCATATTACGTCATACTATAAGGTATTTTCAATGATAGACTGCATATCACGTTATATATATAAGGTATTTTCAATGATACACTGCACATTACGTTATATTATAAGGCATTTTCAATGATACACTGCATATTACGTTATATTATAAGGTATTTTCAATGATAAACTGCATATTACGTTTATATTATAAGGCATTTTCAATGATAGACTGCATATTACGTTATATTATCACGTATTTCAATGATTGACTGCATTTTACGTAATATTATAAGGTATTTTCAATGATAGGACTGCAAATATTACATTATATTATAAGGTATTTTCAATGATACACTGCAAATATTACATTATACTATATAGTATTTTCAATGATACACTGCATATTACGTTATATTATAAGGTAGTTTCAATGATAGACTGCAAATATTACATTATATTATAGGTATTTTCAATGATACACTGCATATTACGTTATATTATAAGGCATTTTCAATGATACACTGCATATTACGTTGTATTATAAGGTATTTCCAATGATAGACTGCATATCACGTTACATTATAAGGTATTGTCAATGATACACTGCATATTACATTATATTATAAGATATTTTCAATGATAGACTGCATATTACATTACATTATAATGTATTTTCAATGAAACACTGTATATTACGTTACATTATAAGGTATTTTCAATGATACACTGCATATTACGTTATATTATAAGGTATTTTCAATGATACTCTGCATATTACGTTACATTACAAGATATTTTCAATGATACACTGCTTATTACGTTACATTATAAGGTATTTTCAATGATACACTGCATATTACGTTATATTATAAGGTATTTTCAATGATACACAACGAATTACCAAATATTATAAGGTATTTTCAATGATACACTGCATATCACGTTATATTATAAGGTATTTTCAATGATACACTGCATATTACGTTATATTATAAGGTATTTTCAATGATACTCTGCATATTACGTTATATTATAAGGTATTTTCAATGATACACAACAAATTACCATATATTATAAGGTATTTTCAATGATAGACTGCATATCACTTTATTATTATAAGGTATTTTCAATGATACACTGCATATTACGTAATATTATAAGGTATTTTCAATGATAGACTGCAAATATTACATTATATTTATAAGGTATTTTCAATGATACACTGCAAATATTACATTATACTATATAGTATTTTCAATGATACACTGCATATTACGTCATACTATAAGGTATTTTCAATGATAGACTGCATATCACGTTATATTATAAGGTATTTTCAATGATAAACTGCTTATTACATTACATTATAAGGTATTTTCAATGATATACTGCATATCACGTTATATTATATGGTATTTTCAATGATACTCTGCATATTACGTTATATTATAGGTATTTTGAATGATACTCTGCATATTACGTTACATTACAAGATATTTTCAATGATACACTGCTTATTACGTTACATTATAAGGTATTTTCAATGATACACTGCATATTACGTTATATTATAAGGTATTTTCAATGATACACTGCATATTACGTTATATTATAAGGTATTTTCAATGATACACAACGAATTACCAAATATTATAAGGTATTTTCAATGATACACTGCATATCACGTTATATTATAAGATATTTTCAATGATACACTGCATATTACGTTATATAATAAGGTATTTTCAATGATACTCTGCATATTACGTTATATTATAAGGTATTTTCAATGATTACACAACAATTAACCATATATTATAAGGTATTTTCAATGATAGACTGCATATCACTTTATATTATAAGGTATTTTCAATGATACACTGCATATTACGTAATATTATAAGGTATTTTCAATGATAGACTGCAAAATATTACATTATATGTATAAGGTATTTTCAATGATACACTGCAAATATCTACATTATACTATATAGTATTTTCAATGATACACTGCATATTACGTCATACTATAAGGTATTTTCAATGATAGACTGCATAACACGTTATATTATAAGGTATTTTCAATGATACACTGCTTATTACATTACATTATAAGGTATTTTCAATGATATACTGCATATCACGTTATATTATATGGTATTTTCAATGATACTCTGCATATTACGTTATATTATAAGGTATTTTGAATGATACTCTGCATATTACGTTACATTACAAGATATTTTCAAAGATACACTGCTTATTACGTTACATTATAAGGTATTTTCAATGATACACTGCATATTACGTTATATTATAAGGTATTTTCAATGATACACTGCATATTACGTTATATTATAAGGTATTTTCAATTGATACACAACGAATTACCCAAATATTATAAGGTATTTTCAATGATACACTGCATATCACGTTATATTATAAGGTATTTTCAATGATACACTGCATATTACGTTATATTATAAGGTATTTTCAATGATACTCTGCATATTACGTTATATTATAAGGTATTTTCAATGATACACAACAAATTACCATATATAATAAGGTATTTTCAATGATAGACTGCATATCACTTTATATTATAAGGTATTTTCAATGATAGACTGCATATCACTTTATATTATAAGGTATTTTCAATGATACACTGCATATTACGTAATATTATAAGGTATTTTCAATGATAGACTGCAAATATTACATTATATTATAAGGTATTTTCAATGATACACTGCAAATATATTACATTATACTATATAGTATTTTCAATGATACACTGCATATTACGTCATACTATAAGGTATTTTCAATGATAGACTGCATATCACGTTATATTATAAGGTATTTTCAATGATACACTGCACATTACGTTATAATTATAAGGCATTTTCAATGATTACACTGCATATTACGTTATATTATAGGGTATTTTCAATGATAAACTGCATATTACGTTATATTATAAGGCATTTTCAATGATAGACAGCATATTACGTTATATTTATCACGTATTTTCAATGATTGACTGCATATTACGTAATATTATAAGGTATTTTCAATGATAGACTGCAAATATTACATTATATTATAAGTATTTTCAATGATACACTGCAAATATTACATTATAACTATATAGTATTTTCAATGATACACTGCATATTACGTTATATTATAAGGTAGTTTCAATGATAGACTGCAAATATTACATTATATTATAAGGTATTTTCAATGATACACTGCATATTACGTTATATTATAAAGGCATTTTCAATGATACACTGCATATTACGTTGGTATTATAAGGTATTTCCAATGATAGACTGCATATCACGTTACATTATAAGGTATTGTCAATGATTACACTGCATATTACATTATATTATAAGATATTTTCAATGATAGACTGCATATTACATTACAGTATAATGTATTTTCATTGAGAACACTGTATATTACGTTACATTATAAGGTATTTTCAATGATACACTGCATATTACGTTATATTATAAGGTATTTTCAATGATACTCTGCATATTACGTTACATTACAAGATATTTTCAATGATACACTGCTTATTACGTTACATTATAAAGGTATTTTCAATGATACACTGCATATTACGTTATATTATAAGGTATTTTCAATGATACAACAACGAATTACCAAATATTATAAGGTATTTTCAATGATACACTGCATATCACGTTATATTATTAAGGTATTTTCAATGATACACTGCATATTACGTTATATTATAAGGTATTTTCAATGATACTCTGCATATTACGTTATATTATAAGGTATTTTCAATGATACACAACAAATTACCATTTATTATAAGGTATTTTCATGTAGAGACTGCATATCACTTTATATTATAAGGTATTTTCAATGATACACTGCATATTACGTAATATTATAAGGTATTTTCAATGATAGACTGCAAATATTACATTATATTATAAGGTATTTTCAATGATACACTGCAAATATTACATTATACTATATAGTATTTTCAATGATACACTGCATATTACGTCATACTATAAAGGTATTTTCAATGATAGACTGCAGATACACGTTATATTATAAGATATTTTCAATGATAGACTGCATATTACATTACATTATAAGGTATTTTCAATGATATACTGCATATCACGTTATATTATATGGTATTTTCAATGATACTCTGCATATTTACGTTATATTATAAGGTATTTTGAATGATACTCTGCATATTACGTTACATTACAAGATATTTTCAATGATACACTGCTTATTACGTTACATTATAAGGTATTTTCAATGATACACTGCATATTACGTTATATTATAAGGTATTTTCAATGATACACTGCATATTACGTTATATTATAAGGTATTTTCAATGATACAACAACGAATTACCAAATATTATAAGGTATTTTCAATGATACACTGCATATCACGTTATATTATAAGATATTTTCAATGATACACTGCATATTACGTTATATTATAAGGTATTTTCATGATACACAACAAATTACCATATATTATAAGGTATTTTCAATGATAGACTGCATATCACTTTATATTATAAGGCATTTTCAATGATACACTGCATATTACGTTATATTATAAGGTATTTTCAATGATAAACTGCATATTACGTTATATTATAAGGCATTTTCAATGATAGACTGCATATTACGTTATATTATCACGTTATTTTCAATGATTGACTGCATATTACGTAATATTATAAGGTATTTTCAATGATAGACTGCAAATATTACATTATATTATAAGGTATTTTCAATGATACACTGCATAATATTACATTATACTATTATAGTATTTTCAATGATACACTGCATATTACGTTATATTATAAGGTAGTTTCAATGATAGACTGCAAATATTACATTATATTATAAGGTATTTTCAATGATACACTGCATATTACGTTATATTTATAAGGCATTTTCAATGATACACTGCATATATACGTTGTATTATAAGGTATTTCCAATGATAGACTGGCATATCACGTTACATTATAAGGTATTGTCAATGATACACTGCATATTACATTATATTATAAGATATTTTCAATGATAGACTGCATATTACATTAAATTATAATGTATTTTCAATGAAAATACATTATAAGGTATTTTCAATGATACACTGCATATTACGTTATATTATAAGGTATTTTCAATGATACTCTGCATATTACGTTACATTACAAGATATTTTCATTGATACACTGCTTATTACGTTACATTATAAGGTATTTTCAATGATACACTGCATATTACGTTATAATATAAGGTATAAGGTATTTTCAATGATACACTGCATATTACGTTATATTATAAGGTATTTTCAATGATACACAACGAATTACCAAATATTATAAAGGTATTTTCAATGATACTCCTGCATATCACGTTATATTATAAGGTATTTTCAATGATACACTGCATATTACGTTATATTATAAGGTATTTTCAATGATACTCTGCATATTACGTTATATTATAAGGTATTTTTCAATGATACACAACAAATTACCATATATTATAAGGTATTTTCAATGATACACTGCATATCACGTTATATTATAAGGTATTTTCAATGATACACTGCATATTACGTTATATTATAAGGTATTTTCAATGATACTCTGCATATTACGTTATATTATAAGGTATTTTCAATGATACACAACAAATTACCATATATTATAAGGTATTTTCAATGATAGACTGCATATCACTTTATATTATAAGGTATTTTCAATGATACACTGCATATTACGTAATAGTATAAGGTATTTTCAATGATAGACTGCAAATATTACATTATATTATAAGGTATTTTCAATGATACACTGCAAATATTACATTATACTATATAGTATTATCAATGATACACAGCATATAACGTCATACTATAAGGTATTTTTCAATGATAGACTGCATAACACGTTATATTATAAGGTATTTTCACTGATACACTGCTTATTACATTACATTATAAGGTATTTTCAATGATATGCAGTATATCACGTTATATTATATGGTATTTTCAATGATACTCTGCATATTACGTTATATTATAAGGTATTTTGAATGATACTCTGCATATTACGTTACATTACAAGATATTTTCAATGATACACTGCTTATTACGTTACATTATAAGGTATTTTCAATGATACACTGCATATTACGTTATATTATAAGGTATTTTCAATGATACACTGCATATTACGTTATATTATAAGGTATTTTCAATGATACACAACGAATTACCAAATATTATAAGGTATTTTCAATGATTACACTGCATATCACGTTATATTATAAGGTATTTTCAATGATACACTGCAGATTACGTTATATTATAAGGTATTTTCAATGATACACTGCTTATTACGTTACATTATAAGGTATTTTCAATGATACACAACAAATTACCATATATTATAAGGTATTTTCTATATTATAAGGCATTTTCAATGATACACAGCATATTACGTAATATTATAAGGTATTTTCAATGATAGACTGCAAATATTACATATATTATTAAGGTATTTTCAATGATACACTGCAAATAATTACATTATAACTATATAGTATTTTCAATGATACACTAGCATATTACGTCATACTCAATAAGGTATTTTCAATGATAGACTGCATAACACGTTATATTATAAGGTATTTTCAATGATACACTGGCTTATTAATTACATTTCAAAGGTATTTTCAATGATATACTGCATATCACGTTATATAATATGGTATTTTCAATGATACTCTGCATATTACGTTATATTATAAGGTATTTTGAATGATACTCTGCATATTACGTTACATTACAAGATATTTTTCAATGATACACTGCTTATTACGTTACATTATAAGGTATTTTCAATGATACACTGCATATTAATCGTTATAATATACAGGTATTTTCAATGATACAACTGCATATTACGTATATTATAAGGTATTTTCAATGATACACAACGGAATTACCAAATATTATAAGGTATTTTCAATGATACACTGCATATCACGTTATATTATAAGATATTTTTCAATGATAACACTGCATATAACGTTATATTATAAGGTATTTTCAATGATACTCTGCATATTACGTTATATTATAAGGTATTTTCAATGATACACAACAAATTACCATATATTATAAGGTATTTTCAATGATAGACTGCATATCACTTTATATTATAAGGTATTTTCAATGATACACTGCATATTACGTTATATTATAAGGTATTTTCAATGATGAGACTGCAAATATTACATTATATTATAAAGGTATTTTCAATGATTACACTGCAAATATTACATTATACTATATAAGTATTTTCAATGATACACTGCATATTACCGTCATACTATAAGGTATTTCAATGATAGACTGCTTAACACGTTATTATTAAGGTATTTTCAATGTTACAACTGCTTATTACATTACATTATAAGGTTATTTTCAATGATATACTGCATATCACGTTATATTATATGGTATTTTCAACTGATACTCTGCATATTACGTTATATTATAAGGTATTTTGAATGAACTCTGCATATTACGTTACATTACAAGATATTTTCAATGATACACTGCTTATTACGTTACATTATAAGGTTTTTTCAATGATACACTGCATATTACGTTATATTTAAAGGTATTTTCAATGATACACTGCATATTACGTTATATTATAAGGTATTTTCAATGATACACAACGAATTACCAAATATTATAAGGTATTTTCAATGATACACTGCATATCACGTTATATTATAAGGTATTTTTCAATGATACACTGCATATTACGTTATATTATAAGGTATTTTCAATGATACTCTGCATATTACGTTATATTATAAGGTATTTTCAATGATACACAACAAATTACCATATATTATAAGGTATTTTCAATGATAGACTGCATATCACTTTATATTATAAGGTATTTTTCAATGTTAGACTGCATATCACTTTAAATTATTAATAATGTATTTTCAATGATACACTGCATATTACGTAATATTATAAGGTATTTTCAATGATAGACTGCAAATATTACATTATATTATAAGGTATTTTCAATGATAGCACTGCAAATATTACATTATACTATATAGTATTTTCAATGATACACTGCATATTACGTCATTACTATAAGGTATTTTCAATGATAGACTGCATATCACGTTATATTATAGGTATTTTCAATGATACACACTGCACATTACGTTATATTATAAGGCATTTTCAATGATACACTGCATATTACGTTATATTATAAGGTATTTTCAATGATAAACTGCATATTACGTTATATTATAAGGCATTTTCAATGATAGACTGCATATTACGTTATATTATCACGTATTTTCAATGATTGACTGCATATTACGTAATATTATAAGGTATTTTCAATGATAGACTGCAAATATTACATTATATTATAAGGTATTTTCAATGATACACTGCAAATATTACATTTATACTATATAGTATTTTCAATGATACACTGCATATTACGTTATATTATAAGGTAGTTTCAATGATAGACTGCATATAT